>CM035838.1:94332007-94521329 GCA_020510985.1 Pholidichthys leucotaenia | reverse complement strand
ATGCTAGTTCTCTCCTTCTTGCCACCGACTGGCAAGCCTAAAACTACTACAGAGCCTAACGCCCTCTAGAGGACTGGAAGAACAAAATATAAACTGCATCAACACAGGAGCACTCTCCAGCACCCCAGTCTGAGACTCCAAAAAGAGTGGGTACTCTGAATCATCATTTGGTACACAGGCACAAATGATGGTCAGGACCTGTTTCCCAACTCGAAGGCGTAGGGAAATAACCCTTTCGTCCACCGGGGAGAATGCCAATGTCGAGGCAGCAAGACGGGGGAACACAAGAATATCCACCCCTGCTCGACGCCTCTCGCCCGGGGCAACTCCAGAGTAGGCCAAGCTCCAGCTCCTCTCCCGGAAACTGGTTCCAAAACCGGAGCTGTGCGTTAAGGTGAGCCCAACTATATCTAGCTGGTATCGCTCAACCTATTGCACCAGCTGCAACTCCTTCCCCATCAGAGTGATAACATTCCACGTCCCAAAAGCTGGTTTTGAAAGCTGGGGATCAGACTGCCAAGGTCTCTGCCTTTGACCATCACCTGATCCACATTGCACCGGACTCCCATGGTCCCTTCTGCAGGTGGTGAGCACACTGGAAGGCAGACCCTTGTAACGCCTTCAGACTGAGCCCGGCCGGGTTCCATGGGCAGAAACCCGGCCACCAGGCACTAGCCATCGAGCCCCTCCCCCAGGCCTGGCTCATACTGTACCTACATACTGTATATACTGTATGTGCTTAAAGATGTCAAAATTTAAAATTCATTAAAAAACAAGTCTGTCAGCCTTCTTTTTACAGAACTGTCTCAGTCTGAGTCAGTCACGTTTCACACTAAGACAACATTATTAATGGGAATGCATTTTGAGAGGATGGCATTAGCCACAGAATCCATATGGCCACATTAGCAGCCAGTTAACGAAGACATTTAGACTGTGACTGGTGATTAGTGAAAGTCCCCAGACTACAGGATGTTTCAGGATATTTGTTCTTCCTGTGGGTCAGATCGAAGAACTAAGGTCCAATTAATGCACATTAATAGACACAAACAATATATCTATTAATCGGAAAAATCATTTACATACATAATTGAAACAAGGTATAAACAAACATAAAACTTTGAACCTGCTGGTGTTTATCTGGATGCCACTCATGGAGTGGAGGAAGAGTCAGATTTCAGTAGATGTCACATTTATTAAACTTTCTGACCGATCTTGGGGCTCATGGCAAGCAACCAGCGGATGGTTTCCTCCAGGAAGCTCATGTTGTAGTGAGATGCTATGTTCTGAAACACTTAAATCTGCTCGTAGAAACTCTTTAATGAGGGAAAAACAGAGAGACAACAGCTGTGTGAAATGAAGGTGGCAGTTGTATACTTTGATTATCAAATAAAATATGCTTGACAGTAGAAACCTTGGCTGAGAATGTGAGGTCAAAGTTTCCGTCACATCCACAGTAAAGCGGCATGTTGGCTTCTTTTACACCTTTACATTTGTTGCACATCTAAAATTAGCACAAAAACATGTGAATGTGTGAAATATGAGAACATGAAATACTTTAAAACATACAAGAAAGGAAATCTAACTGGGAAGTGTTGCTTTTATTTATTGGTCTAAGGTTAGGTAGAGCACTGTAATAACTTCATAGACAGCACTGGCAATATTTCCTGGTCTTCATCCAGTAGCACATGTAAATAAGTAGCAATGAAATACCCACATTTTCCCCCAAAAGCTAGGGATAGTCCATATAGAGTCAATAAAAGTTATTGAGGTTACTGTTGAACAGCCTTCCTCAACCTTGTTTTAAAAAAAAACTTCTCAAAACACATTTGTTCAGGTTAGCATTTTCCTAATCCTTCACCCATTATTTTTGATGACTTTTTAACATGTTTGTGTACAAGTGTGTCCCCAGGAATGTACATCTGACTGTGTTTGTACGTATGTTTTATGATGTTTGGAGAAAATTGAGATTGTAATTGTAACTGAATTTCTTATCTTGTGAAGCACTTTTCAACTGCGTTTTGAAAAGTGTTATACAAATAAAATTATTATTATTACCTCTGCCAAGGGACAGTGGAAGGAAATGTTTTGCCAGCGTTTGTTTGTCTGTCTGTCAGCGGCATTATGCAAAACTACTGGATGGATTTTCAGCAAATCTTCACCAGAGGTGGCCCATGGGCTACGAATGAACCCAGATTTTGGAGGTGATCCATGAGTGCATACTTCCACCAAGGCCCAATATTGCAATGTACTGACCGATGGAGGTACAGACAGACAGAGGTATGGACAGACTGACAGATGAAGGGAGGGAGGGAGGGAAGGAAGGAGTCTTGATGGAGGTATGTGCTCTGAATGCCTCCTAACTATGGTTATACAAACAAATGAAGCCAATATTTAATTGAAAATATAGAAATCAGACAGTCAATGATTGAGTTGCTCCTTCTGTCCTGGTGAAGCCACCCCAAAAGTGCTCAGATCTCCTGACCTAGTCCTTACGCAGATCCATCTAAGATGTGCTTCACCACCCAGCCAGACGGCGGCGAACGGCGGTGATCGGCGGCGGCGAGCGGCGGTGATCGGCGGTGATCGGCGGCGGTGATCGGTGGAGTTCGGCTGCGCCGGCGGTGTGCGGCACAACCGGCCAGGCAGACGGCGGCAGGCGGCGGCGATCGACGGCGGTGATCTGCGGAGCTGTGCGGCGTTGCTTGGCGGAGGAGCTGTGCGGGAGCTCGGTGCGGCGGGTCCAGCGACGGCTGGGCTAGTTGAGGCCTAGCCGGATTCTCTGTTTATTTCTATCCACAGGTCAGTAAGATGCCACAAAAGAAAGAGGAAATGGAAGAAATCAAAAAATCTCTGAACTTTATGTCAGAAGAATTGGCCAAATTGACTAGCCAGCAGGCCAAAATAATAGGCCTAATAGAACAGGTACAAGCCCTACATTTAATAATAAAAGAAAAAGACAAAAAATTATGGACCTGGAGCAACACGGGCGTCTTTTGGAGCAACGCGTCGAGGATCTTGAACAAGGTTCTCGTATTGATGACCTAGTTATAAGTGGACTAGACATCAGATATCAGTCATACGCCCATGCCGCAACAGGACTGAATGGTGAAAATGCTCCCATGAGTGAATCATTGTCCTTAGAAAATCAAGTGCTTCAGTTCCTTAATAATAGTGACATTAAGGTAGAAGCCAATGCAATCTCAGCCTGTTATGCTCTACCGAAGAAAGATAACAAAACAAAGAAATCAATTGTGATGCGCTTTGTAAACAGAAGGGTAAAGAATGACATACTGAGGCAGGCCAAAAAGCTAAAGGATACTCAAGTTTACCTAAATGAACACCTGACAAAAAAAAACGCTGAATTAGCACGACAGGCACGGATGCTAAAAAAACAAAATAAGATACAAGCAACCTGGACAAGAAATTGTAGAATTTGGATTAAACTAAATGGATCACCTGAGCAAGCAAAGAGTATAATGATCAGAGATGCTACTGACTTAGATAAATACAGATGAACACTGATTAAGAAAATTATGAGTCAATGATAATCCATATTCATACACACGATAAGAATAGTTCTTTTGATACACCATGCCTAAGTACTTTAAAAAAAATAAGCAAAATAAACAAAAACTTATGACCGACTCGAGTAGACATCAATTATCCCCAGTTGGAGGAAGTCATTTGACACAGAATGAGGAAACTCAAACTCTGAAAACATACCATTATGCTGAACATAAACCACAAGAGATGGAGAATGATATTGATCCTGATAACCACTTTTTCAATAATATTCATAGCCACTGTGAATACTACACTGAAAAACAATTCAAAAGTCAAGTGCAATTAGATGGTAAACTGTCAATAATACACTTCAATAGCAGAAGTCTTAACAAAAACTTTCCACAGATTCAGGACTATTTAAAACAGCTAGACAGAAAATTCACAGCTATTGCAGTCTCTGAAACCTGGCTTAATGAAGGACTGGCTCCCCTGATGGCAAAGAGGGATATCAGATGTTTTATATTAACAGATCTCAAAAAAAGGGTGGTGGTGTTGCACTGTATATTGATGACCTGTATAGGTGTAAGCTTGTAAATGAAATGTCCTCAGCACTACCAGGGATTTTGGAATGCGTTACTGTTGAGATTGACCTAGACAAAACAAAAAATCTAATCATAAGCTGCATATATAGAACGCCGGGAACTTGCATTGAGACATTCAGAGATAAATTAGTCGAGCTGTACAATAATATTACTAGTAAGAAAATGGTAGCAATTTGTGGAGATTTCAATATTGATTTACTGAATCCACATCAACAAAACGTAGTTACAGAGTTCATGAACTCTATGTACAGCATGAGTCTATATCCCACAATAACACATCCCAGTAGAATCACAGTTCACTCTGCTACACTTATTGACAACCTGTTTGTCAATGTTTTCGATAAGAAAATAGAAAGTGGATTATTGATAAATGATATAAGTGACCACTTGCCAACCTTTGCACTTATCCATGGCCACACGGGGCCCAACGCAGAAAAAATTTCAAAATCGTTCAGACACAAATCACCAAATGCAATCAGTTCTCTTAAAGAGGACTTGCTGAAGCAAGACTGGACAGAAGTCTATGTATCAGATGTAAATGAAGCCTATGACACATTTATAAACATTGTAACCACTCTTTATGAAAAAAACTGCCCATTAGTAAAAAAAAAAAAAAGCTTAAACACAAATTTGCTGATAAGCCATGGTTAACCAAAGGACTACAAAAGGCGTGTAAAAAGAAAAATTTATTATATAAAGCTTTCCTAAAGAAAAGAACAAAAGAAGCACAGCAGCGGAATAAAACATACAAAAATAAGTTAACATATATAATAAGATGTAGTAAAAGAGACTATTACAGTAAAGAACTGATGAAAAACAAAGACAATATTAAAAATACATGGACAATACTCAACAGTATCCTTGGAAATAAAAGCAGAAATACAAGCTACCCAACTAATATTCCAAAAAATAATAAAACGACTCAGAGTGTGAATATAGCTTCACCTGCAGATGAATTTAATAATTTTTTTGTTAACATTGGACCTAAACTGGCCCGAGAAATACCCACTCCGGTGCCTACAGGTGATACAATATGCAATAACACTGCTGTAACAGACTCCATCTTCATTAAGAACACAGACGAAAGAGAGGTCATTGAAATTGTTAAATCGTTCAAAAGTAAAACATCTACGGACTGTGATGGTATTGACATGCTACTAGTCAAAACTGTTATCAAATGCATAGTAAAACCACTGACGTATATCTGTAACCTGTCTCTCCAATCAGGTATATTTCCCAATGCAATGAAAATAGCTAAAGTAATTCCGATATACAAGACGGGCGACAGAGGGGAACTCTCAAACTATAGACCAATTTCACTATTACCGCAATTTTCCAAGATACTTGAAAAAATATTCTATGAGAGAATTGACAACTTCATACTGAAGAATGATTTATTGTGTGAGCAGCAATATGGGTTCAGACACAAGAGGACAACTGCATATGCCCTAATGGAATTTACAGAAAAAATATCAACAGCCATTGAAAATAAAGAGTATTCAGTTGGAGTATTCCTAGATCTTAAAAAAGCATTTGATACAGTAGATCATAATTTATTATTAAAGAAACTACAAAATTGTGGTATTAGAGGGGTAGCACTGTCCTGGTTAAGTAGTTACTTAAAGAATAGATATCAGTATGTATGTGTTAGCAACAAAAACTCAGAGTTGCTGAAGGTCACTTGTGGAGTCCCACAGGGTTCAGTTTTGGGACCATTATTATTCAATATGTATATAAACGATATATGTAAAGTTTCAGAAAAAATGGACTTAATATTGTTTGCCGATGACACTAATCTGCTATGCAGTGGAAACAATTTGGAACAACTTCTGGATACACTCGGAAAGGAATTAGGAAAGCTTAAACTGTGGTTTGATTCAAACAAATTAACGCTCAATTTAAGTAAGACAAAATTTATAGTCTTTAACAACCATCACAACAACCCAGTACCCAAACTCAGTGTAAATGGTGTAGAGATTGAAAGGGTATCTGAAACTAAATTCCTTGGAGTAATAATTGATAAACTGTGCTGGAAGTCACATATTAATTATATTAAAGGTAAAGTATCCAAATCAATTGCAATATTACACAGAGTGAAATATTTGCTGAATCAACCCACACTATACACCTTGTATCATTCATTAATACTCCCATACATGACATATTGTAATGAAGTATGGGGAAATACATATAAAACAAACATATATCCACTCTTTATGCTTCAAAAGAGAGCTATTAGAATAATAAATAAAGCAGCTTACAGGGAACCAACAAACCCACTTTTTCTTAAACAAAAAACTCTCAAGTTGAAAGATCTGGTTGACTTTAAAACCGCAATAATAATGTTCAAAGTGAAGAATTTATCACTGCCCGCAAATATCCAAAAGTTGTTCCAAACAGGGGAGAAACGATATCACTTCAGAGGAACATGTATATTTCAAAAGCCTACAGTGAGAACAACCACCAAGCAACACTGTATTTCAGTGCAAGGAGTCAGATTATGGAACGATTTTGGACCTGAATTAAAATCATGTACAACGCTTGGACAATTTAAACAAAAACTAAAGGAAGAAATACTCCAAACATATTTACAAGACGACATGTAAACTCACATAAGGATTGACATATCCAGCCTGTGTTGTGTTGTAGCTTAGTTTTTTTTTTTGTTTTTGTTTTTTTTTTCTCTCTCTGTGACATTTTGTCTTAGATTTGTTTTGAATAATAACCGCTTAACTTAGCTTAGCTTAGTTTTCTTTTTTTTTTTTTTTTCTTCTCTCAGTCACATTTTGTCTTAGCTTTGTTTTAAATTGTAATCGCTCTTGTCTTGTTTTCTCTTTTTTCTCTTTTGAATTCTTGGATGGAATATGGGTGGGCAACATAAGCTGCGGCTTCAGCCATCACCCATTTCGGATAACTCACGTGGAATTGTATAGTAGAAGGAGTCCTTGTCTAATTTGACCTTGTTGTTATATTATACAGTTTCTTTTTAACCTGTACTGAACTATCCGAAAATAAAATTCATTCAAATTCAAGGTCAAGGTCAGTGCCCTAGGAGGAGTAACGCTTTTCATGACTTCATACATTCCCAGGTCGCCTGACCTTTGACAATGACCTTGACCTCAACCTGGATGCAGATCCACCTGAGGATCATTGTGAGACTGGCATGCATCCAGGCAATTTCCTTGGAGTAGCAATTTTTCTGAAATCACACAAGTGCCCAGATGCCCCTGACCTTTGCCCCCAACCTTGAGCAAAATTTGGATGGAGACCCAAAGTCTCAACCTAAGACTGCTATTGTTTGAAACTATTTTATTACATTTAGCTTTAATGGATTCACACTACAATGCTTGGACCGATGTTTTGAAAATCAGAGAAATTAGTCCAAAGGTCGGTGAAATTATATTTGCAAGCAGGATTTTTTTTTAATCCCGCGCACACCAACTTTTACGAATGTTTGCAAATGTCTGATAGCGTTGCATTTGTTTTCTATGAACAGAAGCAAACTTTTGCCAACTTTGGCCAGTGTTTGTGCAGCGGTTACCAATTTAGGTCAGCTTCAGCAAACAAAGATGTCAGCTGAGGTCAGTGTCAGGTGATGCTCATATAAAAGTCAGTGCTAGCGGAGGCTTCCTGGCATTATGGACCCGCTTTTTAACTGTACACATCTCCATGTCTCCCTTCTTGGGCATACACTTTGTCAGTTTCAATAGATAATTTTAAGTTTATTATTCCTGCTTGGACTGAAGTTCAGACTCCTTGGACTTTTTTTTTCTGAGAGAGAGACTGAACGGCCTATATGGGGTAAGTAATACATTTTCACTGAAGCAAGAAAAAGTCTATACAAAAGGATGCCTAAAGGAAATACAACATGATACACAGTGTTTTTTTAATTGCATTAAATGTCCTTTACTCTGACCGCCACCTGATCCGCATAGCACCGAACTCCCATGGTCCCTCCTGGAGGTGGTGAGCCCACTGGAGGGCAGACCCATGTAACTCCTTCGGACTGAACCTGACTGGGTCCCATGGGCAGAAACCCGACCACCAGGCACTAGCCATCAAGCCCCTTCCCCAGGTCTGGCTCCAGAGCGGGGTCCCAATAACCCCATACCGGGCTGGGTACACTGAATCCTTGATTTTTTGGTCATCATAGGATTCTGTTGGATCGCTCTTAGTCTGGCCCTTCACCCAGGACCAGTATGTCTTGGGAGACCCTAGCAGAGGCAAACTGTCCCAGACAACATACTGTAACTCCTGGGATCACTAGGGCACGCAAACCCTCCACCACGATAAGGTGGTGATCTATGGGGGTCTGGGCTTCTCTGCTTGGGGTGCTGCCTTCACGACCTGGACCTCCGGAAAAGTGGTAGAAAATGGATGGAAGTCCTTTACTTTTTGACATCACATCAGTGCTGTTTGATCCCCACAACGGAAGCCGAACCAATAAACTCTGGAGGACTACACACAGAGCAGAAAATGAAAACAGTAAATTTCGCAACAAGGAGATTTTTTTTTCTTCTTTTGGGCAGTCACGTTTTGGGGGGGATTATACTTTTATTTTCTTTTTCTCCCTTTTGCTTCTCTGGGCTTTTAGCATTCCAGATCCATGGGCAGTCACACTGCTTCAGCATTTCTTCTGGAGTTATGATACATTGGCTGTGCTGTGCGTTCATCTGAGACCGTGCATGTATGAAAAGTGAGTTTTGTCTAAAAACATCTGCTTTTGCCAGTGTTTCAGTTGACGTTTGCCAGTGGAGCTTAACTTAGGCCAACTTAGGCTAGCTCCGCACAACTTAGCCCAGTGCTCAGGAACTTTTACAAACTGAGCACAACTTTCACCAATGTTTATTACCATACGATGGTACATTTTCAGCATGTTGAAAATTTTCAACAAACACAATGTTCACCGGCGTTCGCCAACAAACATCAGCTATCATTAACCTTTACTGACTTTTGCCAGTGGAGCCAGATGTTTGACAAAAACATGGGTCCAAACCTTGTAGTGTGAATCCAGCTTTAGCAACATATAAACATGAGCACTACACATAGTTCATAATACGCCCATTCATAGCCATTATTTATAGTGTATAACTAGCACACCTTCAATTGAAAAAAATGATTAAAAAGTCAAGATTCAATATACTCTAGAGCTGTAAAAAAACTAACAAACATGTGAATGCAAGGCGTTTAAGCAAAACAAAAAATCTCCAATTCAAAGTGGAACAAATTTAGAGAAAATAATTTAAAACCCTATAGTATGGTAAACGGTAAAAGGCGTTCACGTATATAGTCCTTTTTTCTCATCCCTGGATGACCAAAGGACTTTACAGATTCGGCTGTCTCACACATATTCACACACTGATGGTGGCGGAGCTGCCATGCAAGTCACTGGCCTGACCCACCAGGAACAACTTGGAGTTCGGTGTCTTGCACTTTGACATTTAGACTACAGAGAGAGCAGGAATCAAACCACTGACCTCCGATCAGAGTCTGACCACACTCTACACCTGCACCACAACCGCTCAAGTCCTAGTCCTAGCTTGAAAACTGTAAGAGGAGTGTGCCAGACAAATTCGTACGGTCGAATGGACAAACAGACATCATGCCATAATATGTCCCGTCTTTCGACGGGCATATAAAAATCAGACATGTTTACCATTCTGTTTCATTGCACAGTATTCTGTAGTTGGGAGACGTTGTTGGTGTACTGCTGGATTCACAGTTCACATAACATGAGAATTTCAGATGCTGAAATGATTGCAACGTCTTTGGTTATAGTTGGAGATCTGGACTCAGTTTAGTACGAAATATGAAGCCATGTTGTTTGAAGCACAGACTTTGGTTCTTGTCTTTTGAGATAAGCAAAGCCAATATGAAAATGCTGTAAAAAAAAAATTAAAAACCAAAATTACAGGACTTTGTTTGGTACTGCACCATCTTAAATGGCTTTGATCGTTTCTGACACTTGTTTATTTAAGCCCAAAACTGTATTTTAACTTAAATTTGTGGATGCAGTGATTAAATATTGACCATTTCTTGCCCTGATTTCTGCAGAATTGTTTCTTTTAAATGCAGCACGGCAGGCTGGAAGATATTAAACACTCACTACTGGTTCCCCTCAGCCTCTTTGATTATGGGATTCGAAGGTCAAGGGTCTAGGTCAAAATGACATATAAACTGCATCTCAACAACAAACATAGGCAGAGGTCAGGATGACAGGGTGAACCTGTGTACAAAGTTTCTTGACCCTAGCTTTACTCGTTGAATAGTAATAGGGCAAAAGGAAAGCAACTATGACCTTCAACCACAAACCCATAGTCAGAGGTCAGGGTCAACATGTGTAACAAGTTTGGGGACCCTAGCTTTCTTTGTTGTTGATATATAATTGAAATAGTAATTTCACCTTGACCTTGTAATCTCAAAACCATAGCCAGAGATTAGGGTCACAGGGTGAACCCGTGTACAAAGTTTAGACCCCTAGCTTTACCTCTAGGGTTCTTGCTACAGAGCCTGAAAAAAAAATTCTTGGGGACACACCAGCTTATGTACACACATTTCTCCAGATTATCACAATCTTTTATTACAATATAAAAGATATTCTTGACTCCTTAAACCACCCGATCATTACCTGTGATGAACAAAATAGACTGTTTTTTCCCAGGTCCAAGTGTTTCAAGATGCCACGTTTTTGGCCACATTAAATAACTATGAATTTAATTAAACACATTAGAAGAAAGCCATAATATTCTATTGTTTGAAATTGGCATGTCACAGCATCCATCTCAACTAAATGTTAAGGTTTGCATGTACTGAATTCTTTTAGTTATCATGGTGGATTCATCTACTGAAGTTTGCTTTACTCACCAGGTCCTGCAGTGTGTAGCTCATCAGTTTCTTCTGCAGAGCTTCTACCAGAGCCATCTCAATAGAGTTAGTCTCATACTGTGCTTGACAGTTTGAGCAGAACCACTGAGGCATGACAGAGCCATCCTGAGGAGCACACTTTATCTAACATAAATTTATGAATTAAATCAGAAAATGCTAATAAACCTTAATATATTCATCTCTTAACATGCGCCACGAATGGATCCTTGCAAAGGTCAAGGTCCCGACAGAAATTGCAGTGGTGGCAGATGACTTCGGGCAGGATGTTGGAATTGCACGGGTCACGGAATTGGGCTTCATCTGAAAACTCAACATCTACGAGACGTAGGAGGTCTCTCTTCATTTTGTTCACCTGATTCACAATATTGGAATCAAGAGAAAGAACCTAAAGAGAGAAAGGATAGTAATGAATAAAATAGTTCATGGAAAAAATGAGAATATCAAAATAGAACTAGAAATGCACTCGGAGAGCGCAGACCTCCGCCAAGCGACACAGTTTCCCCCATACAGTCTTCAGATTCCTTGACCATGAAAACATGACAAGCAGTGGTTCAGTAGTTATTCACGAAAATGGCATTTTCCGTAATGGCGGCCACAGTTCCCCCCATACAGTGTTTGTGCGTACGTTTTCAGATTCCTTGACCATGAAAACATATGACTAACAATTGGATTGACAATGATAGGATTAGTGGTTCAGTAGTTATTCACGAAAATGGCATTTTCCGTAATGGCTGCCACAGTTCCCCCCATACAGTGTTTGTGTGTACGTTTTCAGATTCCTTGACCATGAAAACATATGACTAGCAATTGGATTGACAATGATAGGATTAGTGGTTCAGTAGTTATTCACGAAAATGGCATTTTCCATAATGGCAGCCACAGTTCCCCCCATACAGTGTTTGCGTGTATGTTTTCAGATTCCTTGACCATGAAAACATATGACAAGCAATTGGATTCACAATGATAGGATTAGTGGTTCAGTAGTTATTGACGAAAATGGCATTTTCTGTAATGGCGGTTTAGCGCCACAGTTCCCCCCATACAGTGTTTGTGTGTACGTTTTCAGATTCCTTGACCGTGAAAACATATGACTAGCAATTGGATTCACAACAATTGGATTGACAATGATAGGATTAGTGGTTTAGTTGTTATTCACGAAAATAGCATTTTGCGTAATGGCGGTTTTCTTGTGGACGGTGATCCGGATCACCACCAAAATCTAATCATCTGTAGGATACCCCATTTCTGACAATCTGTGAAAATTTCATGAAAATCTGTACATAACTTTTTGAGTTATCTTGCTAACAAACAGACTGTGGGGAGTGTGAAAAGATGAGGTGAGTTTATTTCTCAAATCAGATTTATTCACTTGTCTCCAACATCCTCCAAACAGAAAAAGAGACACATCCTCCCACATCTGTCCTTTTTATACCCGGAACATCAAAGTACAGAGTCACATTGTCTTTAAATCCCAAGACACAATACATCATCCTCCAGGTCTTCTCCCCTCCACCTAAAACCACTGGTGGTCAGGAAATCTCTCAAGGCCATCTCTAAAGATCACATTTCGCACCCTCCTGTTATCCCTAGGAGACCCAGACCTATTGTTCATTCTGAGACGTGAAGCAAGAGTAATATACATATGCATCCTAAGCAACTCACATATGTGTGCCACATGACCCCCCCCCCCCCCAAACGTCTAAGATGAAACAATACAACACCGTCTGCATATCATGATAAAATCACAAACATCAGTGCACGTGCTGTTTGGGCTTCAAACGTCTTCCGAACTTGCTGTAAGCGGGCTTTACCACTCCCGCGGCGCCATCCCGCTGTGTATCTGCTATCTGAGGATGAGAACTGTTAGTCAATCCCTGTGGGAGCTCTGGGGAATGCTCCCTAGGAGGTCTGCCGCGTTGAGGAGCCCTCGCCAACTGCACAGCTTCGTCAGCCATCACAAAAGCGGGTTTGAGTCTGTCTATGCCAATCATTTCCCTTCTGCCCCCAAATCTAGCAAAAAGTGCTTATCATCTATTTCCAGCACTCTAAAAGGGCCATCATAAGGCGGTCGCAAGGTTGGGCGATGAGCCTCGTGTCTGACAAAAACAAACTCCACATTCTTTAAAGCCTTAGGTACAAAAACACGCGGAAAACTGTGATGAACGGGGCCAGGAAGCGTGCTCGCTCCCGTGTCGCTCAGTAACCGCTGAGCAGGGGGGCACTCTGGCGCAGGATTGTCTGGGAGAAACTCCCCAGGCAGCCAGAGTGGCTGCGCAAAAACCAATTCAGCTGGGGAGGCTTTTAAGTCCTCTTTAGGTGCAGAACGCAACCCCAATAAAACCCATGGTAGCCTGTTTACCCAATTTGCATCCGTAAGCGATGCTCTGAGGGCTGCTTTCAATGATCTATGGAAACGTTCGCATAAACCATTAGCCTGGGGGTGGTACGCGGTAGTGCGGTGGATCGTTACCCCCAGGCTGCGGCCCATCGCTGACCAAAGCTCAGAAACAAATTGAGGACCTCTGTTGGACGTAATATCCGACGGAACTCCAAAACGAGCTACCCAAGCCGTTAACAACGCGTGCACTACCTCCTCGGCTGTGGTTGATGCCAGTGGGACCACTTCAGGCCAACGTGTGGTGCGGTCCACCATTGTCAAAAGATGTGTGCACCCCTGTGACAGCGGGAGGGGGCCTACGAGGTCGACATGCACATGATCGAACCTCTTAGCCGGGATGTGAAACGGCTCCAAGGGGGCTTTAGTGTGTTTGTGTATTTTGGCTCGCTGGCAAGCCATGCAGGCTCTTGCCCACTCCTTAACGTGCTTGCGCAGGCTCGGCCATACAAATTTCTCTCCTACCATTTTGACCGACGCGCGCACCCCGGGGTGTGCCAGAGAATGAATCGAGTCAAAAACGCGCCGGCACCACGCGGCCGGCACCACAGGACGTGATCGTCCCGTGGAGACATCGCAGATTAAGGGGGGCATACCACCTTGCAGCACCCTGCTCTCCAGCCTTAACCCTGTTGGTCCAGACTGGAGCACGCACACGTCCGCGTCGCTAACCTGATCCGCGGCCATGGCTGCATAATCTATCCCCACGCGGACTGGAGTAGTTACGGCGTGCGAGAGACAATCTGCCACTACATTTAGTTTACCCGCTACGTGTTGAATATCGGTAGTAAACTCGGAGATTGCAGCCAGCTGCCTCTGCTGCCGGCCTGACCACGGTTCTGAAACCTTAGCCATCGCGAAAGTCAGCGGCTTGTGGTCGACGAACGCAGTGAAACGGCGTCCTTCCAGCCAGAACTGGAAGTGGCGAATGGCCAAGTGGAGCGCTAACAACTCCCTGTCGAACGCGCTGTATTTTCACTCGGTATCGCGCAAAGTCCTGCTGAAAAAAGCGAGCGGCTGCCAAGCCCTGTGACCCGCTGCTCCACAACCGCGCCTATGGCCACATCTGACGCGTCAGTAGTAAGCGCTATGTGGGCCGTTGGGTCTGGGTGTGCTAACAACGCAGCGTTTGCCAAGGCGGTTTTAACCTCAGAGAATGCGCGCTCCCGCTCCGGAGACCATTCGATTTTATTTGCAGGTTTTTGTTTTTTAAGCACGGCATACAGTGGTTGCATAAGCTGCGCTGCGCGGGGGAGGAAACGGTTATAAAAATTCACCATTCCCAAAAACTCCTGTAATGCTTTGACCGTTTGTAGCTGGGGAAAATTTGTATACTGCGCGCACTTTGTCCGGCAGCGGAACTGCTCCTTCTGGAGAGACGCGGTGCCCCAAAAAATCAATCTGCGTCACCCCGAACTGACACTTCGCTGGGTTGATTATTAACCCGTGCTCTCCAAACCTCCGGAAAACTGCCGTGAGGTGTTTTTCATGTTCCTCTTCGGACGCGCTGGCTACCAAAATGTCGTCCAGGTAGACGAACACAAAGGGGAGATCGCGCAACACCGCGTCCATCATACGTTGGAACGTCTGCGCAGCGCCTTTAAGCCCGAACGGCATGCGCAAAAACTCGAAAAGGCCAAACGGAGTTATTACCGCTGTTTTGGGTATGTCCTCAGCGCGTACTGGGACTTGATGGTACCTGCGGACCAAGTCTATTTTAGAAAAAATGTGCGCCCCCGCCAGATGAACGGAAAAATCTTGGATATGCGGGATTGGGTAGCGGTCGTGCGCTGTAGCGTTGTTCAACCTGCGGAAATCACCACAAGGTCGCCACGAGCCGTCAGCTTTAGGGACCATGTGAAGTGGGGAAACCCATGGGCTGTTTGAACGCCGGATGATGCCCAACTTTTCAAGGTTGGCGAACTCCTCGCGCGCTATGGTCAGTTTAGCTGCATCCAAGCGCCGAGCTTTTGCAAAAACGGGGGGACCGGCGGTAGTAATAAAATGTTCCACTCCGTGTTTAGCAACGGCTGCTGAAAATGTGGGAACCGTGAGTGCTGGAAACTGAGTGAGGAGTGTGTGGAACTTACCGCTTGCCATAGCGCCGTTGGCTTGTGCTGTGGGCAGAGTGGGCTACACAGGGAATAGAGTAAAAAGAGAGTGCATTTACCAAGCGTCTATTGGGAAGATCAACCAACAACCCATGTGAGCATAGAAAATCCGCTCCTAACATGTTGAAGTTCACCGCAGCTATAATAAAAGTCCACTCAAATGTACGGCCTTGCAGGGACAGAAGCAGTCTTCTCACCAAAGGTCTTAATGCTCGAGCCGTTCACTGCCGATGCTCCGTGACTCCCGGGGCCTGCCAGCCGGTCAGCATAGGTTGGCGTGATGAAACTCACTTGGGAGCCTGTGTCCACGAGGAATTGCCTCCCCGAACGCGCATCCGTCAAGTAGAGCAGCTTGTTCTGTTCACCGAGGGCCGCGGCTGCTACAGACCCTCGGTTCTGGCGTTTCCCGAGCTCCTGAACTGACACGGTGGTATACACTTGCGTGCCCTCTCTGCAAAGCGACAATGGTAGAAACAGAGGTCATCTCCTCCGGGATGTTTGGCCTTCACCGCCGCCGTCGCCGGTGGGGCTGCTGCCGCCGCCTCTGGTCCCCTGCCATCTCCGGTCCTCGAGTCGAGTCCTGTCGCTGCTGCAATGGCCGCGCGCTGTCTGCTGGCATTGAGAATCCGCTGTGCCTCCTGGGCCTGCGCGTGGAAGTCTCGCTGGGCCAACAACGGTGAACTGGCCAGGGTCGCTCTCGTGGCCGACAGTAGGGTTCTCAGGAATATGTGGGTGAAGAGAAGGTCGTCGTCGTCTGAGCCCCTCAGCCTCAGCATGTCTTCCATCAGGTCGACGGGTGTGCTGTCTCCCAAGTCGTTCAGGGCCAGGAGTCTCTCCACTCTTTCCTGGACTGAGGGAGTGAAACGCTGGATGAGCGCAGCCTTCAACCTGCCGTATTTGTTTTCAGCCGGTGGGCGCTGCACCAGGCTCTGCACATGTCGAGCCGTGCGGTTGTCGAGCTTGGCGATAACGTGGTAGAATTTCGTGTCATCTGCCGTTATTCCCCGGAGAGCGAACTGAGCTTCGGCCAAGAGGAACCAGGAGTCCGGGTTGTCCTGCCAGAAATCTGGTAGTTTGACTGAGACTGCGTTCGCCTGGCTGGTTCCTGGCGAGTCCGGCTTGGGGGAATTTCTTTTGTCCATGATACGTCTTAAGGTCACCAGTGTGGAGAGCGTGAAAAGATGAGGCTGAGTTTATTTCTCAAATCAGATTTATTCACTTGTCTCCAACATCCTCCAAACAGAAAAAGAGACACATCCTCCCACATCTGTCCTTTTTATACCCGGAACATCAAAGTACAGAGTCACATTGTCTTTAAATCCCAAGACACAATAAATCATCCTCCAGGTCTTCTCCCCTCCACCTAAAACCACTGGTGGTCAGGAAATCTCTCACGGCTATCTCTAAAGATCACATTTCACACCCTCCTGTTATCCCCAGGAGACCCAGACCTATTGTTCATTCTGAGACGTGAAGCAAGAGTAATATACATATGCATCCTAAGCAATTCACATATGTGTGCCACAAGACAAACAAACCAACGCCGATGATCACATAACCTCCCCCTTTGGCAGAGGTAATTAAGCATTTAAGACATTTGTCCACATGCTACTACTTCTAAACTTGACACGTATTAGCAGTTATGTGGTATTTCCTGCATACCTGACAGACAAATTTTATAAACTCCAGTGCTGGATTGTTGAATGGGAGGCATGAACCTGGCAGGATGGGGAACATCTCAGAGGTCTGGGTCACATTCCTGGTCCCTGTAACTTTTTTCTGGATTTTTTTCAGTGATGGTAAAAATGTTCTGCGTTAGCTCACTGGACACGTATTCCTGGGAGAAGGAGATCATTCCTGTGGAAGACAGTTTTAAAGGTAGAGATTGAAGTGCAGCTTCTGAGACATAACAGAGATCTTTAGTCACCAAAGCAGCCTCACAAACCAAGCTCTTTCAGATCAGCAAGGCTCCATGCCAGTTCCTGCTCTCAGAAACTTTGTGCTTTCAGGGAAAGCATTCTGTGTTCAGTGTTTCCTCTGGCTTAAAGACCTTGGTGCGGTGGCAACATATTTTTCCAAGGAGGGGGACTTTCCATTTGAAGTATTGTACAACCGAGGCTTGGATATCAGGCCAGTTGGGGTCCTACCCAGAAGTCCTGTGTTTACACTTTTTAGTGGTATCATCCTTCTCTCCTTCCTCTGCTTGCACCTCTCCTGGACCCTCTGCCTGAACACTTTCCTCTCCTTGGCTCCTCTCTTTTGTCTCATCTTGCCCTGTCTGAGCTCTGTCTAATTCAGGTTCTCTCTCTGTCTATGGTGGTATACAAACAGGTTAGAAAATATCAAGTGTCTTGTTTTGCCCTGCAGGATTTCTTTTGTCATGGTTTACATAAATGACAAAAATATGTGTTGTGGAAGATGTGAAAATGACGAGGCACTCTTTCTCAGAGTCAGCTTTATTCACATCTCCATCATTCAAAGCAGAAAAAGAGACTGAATCAGTAAACTCTCGTCCTTAAATAACAGGGACTTCACACCTCATAAATCACATGTCACACAGACCACCTTGCATAATAAAGACAGTCACAATGCATTTCACCACCTTGCATAACAAAGACATTCGCAATGCATTTCCTTCATGATAACACTTCCACTGTCTCCCATGCATCCTTTAATCGACCCCCCACAGTCTCCAGCCTTGCATATCAAGGCTAAGATTCCTGCCTTTGTTCTGACCTAAAATGCGAGTCACAGAACCGGTCAAACAGGTCCCATTAGTGTTCACCACACAAGCCCCCCCAGCATTTTAGAAAAACAGAACAACAAGAAAATAACCACATGCATGCCGTGATAGCATCAATAAACATCAGTCCACATGCTGGATAGGTTTCAGCCTCCTGCCGAATCTGCTGTAGCTGGGGCTCACCGTCTCTGCGGCGCTGTCACGCTGGGGATTTGCCGTCTGGGGGCGGAAACCCTTTGTCAGTCTCTGCGGATGTTCTGGGGAAACATTACTTGGGGAAACATTACTGTGTGAAACCCTCCGTGGTGGTCTACCTCACCGCGGGGCCTTCGCCAACAGCACTTCCTCCTCTGCCACCACAAAAACGGGTTTAAGTCTGTCTATGCCAATTTTCTCTTTCCTATCCCCCAAATCTAGCAAAAACTGCTTGTCCCCTGTTTCTAGCACTCTGAATGGTCCGTCATAAGGCGGTCGCAGTGGGGTTCGATGCGCATCGTGTCTAACAAAAACAAACTCTGCGTTCTTCAAAGTTTTAGGCACAAAAACGCATGGAAAACTGTGGTGCGCGGGGCCGGGCAGCGTGCTTGATTCTATGTTACTCCGCAACAGTTAAGACGGGGGGGGCGTTTGGCGCAAGGTTATCTGGGAGAAACTCCCCAGGCAGCTGGAGTGGCTGCGCAAACACGAGCTCCGCTGGTGAGGCTTCTAAATCCTCTTTAGGTGCAGAACGCAACCCCAATAACACCCATGGTAACTTGTCAACCCAATTTGTATCCGTCAGTGACGCTCTGAGAGCCGCTTTCAATGACCTATGAAAACGTTCGCATAACCCGTTAGCCTGCGGATTGTATGCGGTTGTGCGGTGAATTGTGACACCCCAGGCTGCGGGCCATTGTCGACCAAAGCTCAGAAACAAATTGAGGGCCTCTGTCGGACGTAATGTCCGACGGAACGCCGAAGCGCGCTACCCAAGCTGTTAAAAACGCGCGTGCCACTTCCTCGGCCGTGGTTGATGCCAGCGGGACCACTTCAGGCCAGCGCGTGGTGCGGTCCACCATTGTCAGGAGATGTGTGCACCCCTGTGACAGTGGGAGGGGTCCAACGAGGTCCACATGAACGTGGTCGAACCTCTTGGCTGGAATGTGAAACAGTTCCAAAGGAGCCCTGGTGTGCCTGTGTACTTTGGCTCGTTGACACGCCGTGCAGGCCGCTGCCCACTCTTTGACCTGTTTGCGGAGGCTCGGCCACACAAATTTCTCTCCCACCATTTTGACCGACGCCCACACTCCAGGGTGCGCTAAGGAATGAACCGAGTCAAAAACGCAGCGGCGCCACACGGCCGGTACTACTGGCCGCGGCCGTCCAGTGGAGACATCGCAGATTAGAGGGGGCATACCGTCTTGCAGCACCTTGCTCTCCAGCCTTAACCCTGTTGGTCCAGACTGGAGCGCGCGCACGTCCGCGTCATTAACCTGCTCCGCGGCTATGGCTGCATAATCTAACCCTACGCTGACTGGGGCCGCTACAGCGCGCGAGAGGCAATCTGCCACTACATTGAGTTTGCCCGCCACATGCTGAATATCAGTGGTGAACTCCAATATCGCGGCCAGCTGTCTCTGCTGCCGGCCTGACCACGGTTCCGAGACCTTGGCCATCGCGAATGTTAGCGGTTTGTGATCAACGAACGCGGTGAAAGCGCATCCTTCCAGCCAGAACTGAAAGTGGCAGATGGCCAAATGGAAAGCGAGCAGCTCCCTGTCGAACGCGCTGTATTTACGTTCGCTATCGCGCAAGGTCCTGCTGAAAAATGCGAGGGGCTGCCAAACCCCGGCTACATGTTGATCCACGACCGCCCCTATGGCCACATCTGACGTGTCCGTGGTGAGCGCTATGCGGGCCGTTGGGTCTGGGTGTGCCAACAACGCAGCCTTTGCCAAGGCTGCTTTCACCTCCAAGAACGCTTGGTCCCGCTCCGGGGACCACTCGATCTTATCTGCGGGTTTCTTTTTTTTTTGAGCGCGGCATACAGCGGCTGCATGAGCTGCGCCGCGTGGGGGAGAAAACGGTTATAAAAATTCACCATTCCCAAAAACTCCTGCAACGCCCTGACTGTCTGCGGCCAGGGAAAATCTGCCACAGCGCGCACTTTGTCAGGCAGTGGAACTGCTCCTTCAGGGGAGACGCAGTGTCCTAAAAAATCGATCTGTGCCACCCCGAACTGACACTTCGCTGGGTTGATTATTAACCCGTGATCTCCCAACCTTCGAAAAACTGTGGCCAGGTGTTTTTCGTGTTCGTCTTTGGATGCGCTGGCTACTAAAATATCGTCCAGGTAGACGAACACGAAAGGGAGATCGCGAAGCACCGCGTCCATCATGCGTTGGAACGTCTGAGCAGCCCCTTTAAGTCCGAACGGCATGCGTAAAAACTCAAATAAACCAAACGGAGTTATTACCGCTGTTTTGGGTATGTCCTCAGCGCGCACTGGGACTTGGTGGTAGCCGCGGACCAAGTCTATTTTAGAAAAAAATGCGCGCCCCTGCCAAATGAACCGAAAAATCTTGGATATGTGGGATTGGGTAGCGGTCATGCGCTGTAGCGTTGTTTAACCTGTGAAAATCCCCGCAAGGGCGCCATGATCCGTCAGCTTTCGGGACCATGTGTAGGGGGGAAGCCCACGGACTGTTTGAACGTCGGATAATGCCCAACATTTCCAGGTTGGCGAACTCCTCGCGCGCTATGGCTAGTTTAACTGCGTCCAAGTGCCGAGCTTTTGTAAAAACGGGCGGTCTGGCAGTGGTAATAAAATGCTCCACCCCGTGCTTAGCGACTGTTGCCGAGAATGTGGGGACCATGAGTGCTGGGAACTGAATGAGCAGTGTGTGGAACTTACCGCCTGCTGTTGTGACGTTGGCTTGTGCTGTAGGCGGGGCCACTCACGCTGTACAGGGGATAGAATCAAAAGAAAGTGCATTAACCAGGCGCCTGTTAGCGAGATCAACCAATAACCCATGTGAGCACAAAAAATCAGCCCCCAGCATATTGAAATTTACTGTTGCTACAACAAAAGTCCACTCATATGCACAGCCGTGTAGAGACAGAAGCAGAGTCTTCTCACCAAAGGTCTTAATCTCCGAGCCATTCGCTGCTGTCACCTGGGGGCCTCCAGAACCAGCCAGTCTGTCCGCGTAGGAAGAAGTGATGAAACTCAACTGGGAGCCTGTGTCGACGAGGAACTGCCTCCCGGAGCGTGCGTCCAACAAGTAGAGCAGTTTGTTCTCTTCCCCGAGGGCCGCGGCTGCTACCGACCCCCGGTCTTGGCGTTTCCCAAACCCCCGAACTGGCACGGCGGTACACACTTGCGTGCCCTCTCTGCGAAGCGGCGATGGTAGAAACAAAGGACGTCCGGTCCATGCTCCCTGGCCCTTGCCGCCGCCGCCGTCGGTGAGTCTGGCACCGCTGCCTCTGGCCTCCTGTCGTCTCCGGTCGTCGCGCCGAGTTCCGCTGCAGCGGCCGTGGCTGCGCGCCGCTTGATGGCGTTGACAATCCGCTGCGCCTCTCGGCCCAGTGCACAGTACTCCCGTAGGGCCAACAGTGGCGAACTGGCCAGAGCCACTCTCGCTGCTGACAGTAGAGTCCTGAGGAGAGGTGGGTGAAAATGAAGTGATCATCGTCAGAGTCTTTCAACCTCAATAACTTCTCCATCAGGCTCGCGGGCATGTCGTTTTCCCCCTCCGTCAGCGCCAGGAGCCTCTCTGCTCTCTCCTCCGCCGAGGGGGTGAATTGCTGGATGAGTGCAGCCTTCAACGCGCCGTATTTGTCGCTCTCCAGCGGCTGGTCGATCAGGCTCTCCACATGCTGGGCCGTGTTGTTGTCCAGCTTTGCGACTACGTGGTAGAATTTCGTGGCATCTACCGATATCCCCCGGAGGTTGAACTGCGCCTCAACCGCGTTGAACCAGGAGCGTGGATTGCTCTGCCAGAAGTCCAGTAGCTGGACTGTAGTGGCGTTCGCTTGGCTGGGGGCTCCTGACGAGTCTGGCCCGGGGGAATTTCCTTCTTCCATGATACGTCTTAGGGTCACCAGTGTGGAAGATGTGAAAATGACGAGGCAGGGTTCTTTCTCAGAGTCAGCTTTATTCACATCTCCATCATTCAAAGCAGAAAAAGAGGCAATCAGTAAACTCTCATCCTTAAATAACAGGGACTTCACACCTCATAAATCACGTCACACAGACCACCTTGCATAATAAAGACAGTCACAATGCATTTCACCACCTTGCATAACAAAGACATTCACAATGCATTTCCTTCATGATAACACTTCCACTGTCTCCCATGCATCCTTTAATCGACCCCCCACAGTCTCCAGCCTTGCATATCAAGGCTAAGATTCCTGCCTTTGTTCTAACCTAAAATGCGAGTCACAGAACCGGTCCAACAGGTCCCATTAGTGTTCACCACAGTGTATTTTTTTGCATTTTTATTCTAGTGTTTCTTTTTTCCCCATTGAGAGTACGGAAGGGGGAAAAAAATTCACTACAGTAATGTACTCATGCATACTTAAATTATATGATCAGAGGTGTGTATAGTAGCCAGAAATTCTACTCATGTAAAAGCAGTGCTTTGAAATTAATAATTAAAAGTAGACTGTGGAGCGTGTAAATAACGAGGCGGATTTGACTCAGACAGTTTATTACACATCTCACACAGAAGCATAGTCAGAATGAACACTCAGCAGAGACTCTCCTCTTAAAAAGCATGGCATTCTTCTAGAAGCTTCAAACACACAAAAGGTCACATTGCATACACTTCCTTAATCCTTTAACATCCTTCTAGAAGTTTCTAACAGACAAAAGATAACACTGCATTCATCCTTCACACCTCCCTGTTATCTCCCAGGGAAACTCTGCTCTTTGTTCTTGTCTAAGATGTTATACCATTATGCACTCCCCATGTGTCACCAAACGACCCCCCCGAGCGTCTTGGATAGAACAATAGAATGACAGTCCATATGCTGTGGTAAAATCATTAAACATCAATCCACATGCTGCTTGGGCTTCAGTCTTCTCCCGTATCTGCTGTAACCAGGATTCACCGCCTCCGCGGCGCTGTCATGCTGGGGGGCTGATGTTTGAGGGGTAAAAGTCTGTGCGTGTGGGTGCTCTGGGGAATCTTTTCTCTGGGAAGCTCCCCGTGGGGGGTCTTCCACGCCGAGGGGCCCTCGCCAACAGCACTTGCTCATCCGCCACAACAAAAGTGGGTTTGAGTCTGTCTATGCCAATCTTTTCCCTCCTACCCCCCAAATCTAGCAAAAAATGCTTGTCCCCTGTTTCCAGCACTGAACGGTCCATCATAAGGTGGGCGCAGTGGAGGGTGATGGGCATCATGTCTGACAAAAACGAACTCCGCGTTTTTCAAAGTTTTAGGCACAAAAACGCGCGGAAAACTGTGGTGAGCAGGGCCCGGCAGCGGGCTTGTGTCTATGCTACGCTGCAACAGCTGAGACGGGGAGCTGCCCGGCGCGGGATTATCTGGAAGAAACTCCCCGGGCAGCCGAAGTGGCTGCGCAAAAACGAGTTCAGGCGGGGAAGCTTCCAAATCCTCTTTAGGCGCAGAACGTAACCCCAATAAAACCCACGGTAGCTTGTCTACCCAATTTGCATCCGTCAGTGACACCCTGAGAGCCACTTTCAATGACCTATGAAAACGTTCGCATAACCCATTAGCCTGTGGATTGTACGCGGTTGTGCGGTGAATTGTGACACCCAGGCTGTGGGCCATTGTTGACCAGAGTTCGGAAACAAATTGAGGGCCTCTGTCGGATGTAATATCTGACGGGACTCCAAAACGCGCCACCCATGCTGTTAAAAACGTGCGCGCCATCTCCTCGGCTGTGGTTGCCGCCAGTGGAACCACTTCCAGCCAGCGCGTGGTGCGGTCCACCATTGTCAGAAGGTGCGTGCACCCCTGTGATGGCGGGAGGGGGCCAACGAGGTCCACGTGAACATGGTCGAACCTCTTAGCCGGGATGCGAAACGGCTCCAAGGGAGCCTTCGTGTGTCTGTGTACCTTGGCTCGTTGGCATGCCATGCAGGCTGCTGCCCACTCTTTCACTTGTTTGCGAAGGCTCGGCCACACAAATTTCTCTCCTACCATTTTGACCGACGCGCGCACTCCCGGGTGCGCCAAAGAATGAATCAAGTCAAAAACGCGACGGCGCCACGCGTCTGGTACCACGGGACGTGGTCGCCCATGGAGACATCACAGATTAGCGGGGGCATGCCGTCTTGCAGCACCCTGCTCTCCAGCCTTAACCCTGTTGGTCCAGACTGGAGCGCGTGCACGTCCGCGTCACTAACCTGCTCCGCGGCCATGGCTGCGTAATCTATCCCCACACAGACTGGGGCCGCCATGGCGCGCGAGAGGCAGTCTGCCACTACATTCAGTTTACCCGAGACATGCTGAATATCGGTAGTAAACTCTGAGATCACGGCCAGCTGTCTCTGCTGCCGGCCCGACCACGGTTCTGAAACCTTGGCCATTGCTAATGTTAGCGGCTTTTGGTCAACAAACGCGGTGAAACTGCGCCCTTCCAGCCAGAACTGGAAGTGGCGAATGGCCAGGTGGAGAGCCAGCAACTCCCTGTCGAATGCGCTGTATTTACGTTCACTGTCGTGCAAAGTCCTGCTGAAAAAGGCGAGCGGCTGCCAAGCCCCGGCTACGCGCTGCTCCACGACCGCCCCTATGGCCACATCTGAAGCATCAGTGGTGAGCGCTATGCGGGCCGTTGGATCTGGATATGCCAGCAATGCGGCGTTTGCCAGGGCTGCTTTGACTTCCGAGAACGCCTGCTCTCACTCCGGGGACCATTCGATCTTATCCGCGGGTTTCTGTTTTTTGAGCGCGGCGTACAATGGTTGCATGAGCTGCGCTGCGCGGGGAAGGAAACGGTTATAAAAATTCACCATTCCCAAAAATTCCTGTAGCGCCCTGACCGTTTGCAGCCGGTGAAAATCTGCTACCGCGTGCACTTTGTCAGGCAGCGGAACCGCTCCTTCGGGAGAGACACGGTGCCCCCAAAAAATCGATCCGCGTCACCCCGAACTGACATTTCGCTGGGTTGATTATTAACCCGTGCTCTTCCAACCTCCGGAAAACCGCCATGAGGTGGGTTTCGTGTTCGTCTTCGGACGCGCTGGCTACCAAGATATCGTCCAAGTAGACGAACACGAAAGGGAGATCGTGCAGCACTGCATCCATCATGCGTTGGAACGTCTGTGCAGCCCCTTTAAGCCCAAATGGCACGCGCAAAAACTCGAATAAACCGAACGGAGTTATCAGCGCTGTTTTGGGTATGTCCTCAGCGCGCACTGGGACTTGGTGGTAACCGCGGACCAGGTCTATTTTAGAAAAAACGCGCGCTCCTGCCAGGTGAACGGAAAAATCCTGAATGTGAGGAACTGGGTAGCGGTCGTGCGCTGTAGCGATGTTCAACCTGCGGAAATCCCCGCAAGGTCGCCACGAACCCTCAGCTTTAGGGACCATGTGTAACGGGGAAGCCCATGGGCTGTTTGAACGCCTGATGATGCCCAACCTCCTCGCGCACTATGGCCAGTTTAGCTGCGTCCAAGCGCCGAGGTTTTGCAAAAATGGGCGGCCCGGTGGTGGTGATAAAAATGCTCCACCTGTGGAGAGCGTGAAAAGATGAGGCTGAATTTATTTCTCAATTCAGGTTTATTAACAATCACATGTCTCCAACATCCTCTCAAACAGAAAAGAGAGCCATCCTCCCACATCTCCCCTTTTTATACCCGGGACATCAAAGTACAGAGTCACATTGTCATTCAATCCCCAGAGACAATACATCACCCCCGAGGTCTTCTCTCCTCCACCTAAAACCCTGGTGGTCAGGAAGTCTTTTCAAGGCCATTTCTAAAGACACATCTCACCCCCTCCTGTTGTCCCCAGGAGGCCCAGACTTATTGTTCCTTCTAAGACGTGAGGCAACAGTAATATACATATGCAGCCTAAGCATCTCAAATATGTGTGCCACACACCCTGTGTTTAGCGATGGCTGCCGAAAATGTCGGGACAGTGAGTGCTGGGAACTGAGTGAGCAGTGTGTGGAACTTACCGCATGCAGCTGTGACATTGGCTTGTGCTGTTGGCCGGGACGCTCGAGCTATACAGGGGATAGAATCAAAGGACAGTGCATTAACCAGGCGCCTGTTAGCGACATCAACCAACAAACCATGTGTGCACAAAAAATCAGCCCCCAGTATATTGAAATTCAATGCTGCTATGACAAAAGTCCACTCAAATGTACGGCCGTGTAGAGACAGGAGTAGAGTCCTCTCACCAAAGGTTTTAATCTCCGAGCCGTTTGCTGCTGCCATCTTGGGGCCGGTAGATCCTGCCAGCCGGTCGGCGTAGGTCGACAGGATGAAACTCATCTGGGCGCCGGTGTCCACGAGGAAATGCCTCCCCGAGCGTGCGTCCGTCAAGTAGAGTAGCTTGTTCACCTCCCCGAGGGTCTCAGCTGCTACCGACCCCTGGTCTTGGCGTTTCCCGAGCGCTTGAACTGGCACAGTGGTATACATTTGCGTGCCCTCTCTGCGAAGCGGCGGTGGTAGAAACAAAGGGTGTCTCCCCCGCTTTCTTTGGCCCCCGGTGCTGCTGTCGTCGGTGGCTCTGCTGCTGCTGTCGATGGCTCCTCGCCTCCTCCGGCTGTCGCGCCGAGCTCCGTCGCTGCCGCCATGGTCGTGAACTCTCTGCTGGCGATGATGATCCGGTTTGCTTCTCTGGCCAGCGCACGATAGTCCCTCTTGGCCAACAACGGCGAATTGGCCAGGGTCGCTCTCGTCGCTGACGGAAGGTTCCGGAGGAAGAGGTGGGTAAAAATGAAATGGTCGTCGTCTGTGCCCTTTAATCTCAGCATCTTCTCCATCAGGTCAATGGCCGACCCATCTCCTAACCCAGTCCGCGTCTGGAGTCTCTCTGCTCTCTCACCATCCAAGAGTGTGTAGTGCTGGATGAATGCAGCCTTCAGCACGCCGTACTTGTCGTTGGTTGGTGGCTGATCGAGCAGGCTCTCCACGTGCTGAGCCGTGCGGGCGTTGAGCGTTGCAACCACATAGTGGAACTTCGTGTCATCCGCCGATATCCCACGGAGGGCGAACTGCGCCTCAACTAGGTGGAACCAGGAGCGCGGATTGTACTGCCAAAAATCCGGTAGCTTGATTGCGACAGCATATGCTTGGCTGGGGGCTCCCAACGAGGCTGGCTCCGGGGATCTTTCGCCGTGTTCCATTATTCGTCTTGGGTCACCAGTGTGGAGCATGTAAATAACGAGGCGGATTTGACTCAGACAGTTTATTACACATCTCACACAGAAGCATAGTCAGAATGAACACTCAGCAGAGACTCTCCTCTTAAAAAGCATGGCATTCTTCTAGAAGCTTCAAACACACAAAAGGTCACATTGCATACACTTCCTTAATCCTTTAACATCCTTCTAGAAGTTTCTAACAGACAAAAGATCACACTGCATTCATCCTTCACACCTCCCTGTTATCTCCCAGGAAAACTCTGCTTTGTTCTTGTCTAAGATGCTATACCATTATGCACTCCCCATGTGTCATCAAGACAACCAAAAATTTTGAGTTAAGGGTGCAAAGAGCACCCACTTAAAATCTTGAGTACTGACTTCAGTCTTGAAGGTTTGAGGTTTTTCTCCAAAATTTATAACAGTTTTTTTTTTATAGTTTTCTACTTTTGTCTGTAAATTTATCTAAATTTGAAAACATTTTCCTCAAATTTGTAATTTCTTCTTTTAAAACTGACTTTTCTTGTACATTTGAAACTTTATTATAAATTTGTGGATTATTTTATGGCATATTTTTGTCTGTTTTTTTTTTTTAAATAAAATTACTGTTTTGTTTTTTTTTTCAATAAATTTGAAACAGACTGTGGTCATTTTTTTTTTCTTTTTCCTTATAACAATTGACATTTTTGACCATAACTTTGCAGTCAGAATAGAACAATAATTTAACCCTGATTACAAAGAAAAAAATATCAATAAAATTGTATTTAATGAAATAAATTAACTTAAACGACCAAGGATGCAGTTATTTCTGTTATAATATTTCTATGTATTTATAGTTTTTTAGAAATCTCCTCACCACCCAAACAGCAGGAAAAAACCTCCCTTATTTTGAAATCCAAATGTTGGCACGTTTAGTTTGTCTGAAGGCTGCTGACGGATTTAAGTCACTGACTTGGTGAATTTCGGTCATCTTAACCTGCCAGGTACATAATAGGGAACATAACTTAATATTGTAGTGGCTGGTGAAATATATCCTCAGCTATTCATCAGTCCCCCTTGCCTTTCCCTTCATATGAAGCCGGCTGCATATGAATTCTAACCACGTCTCTTAGCTAAGCGACTCTTCCATTATTGCTCCCGTTTCCAGCGGGTTAAAACCATGATAAATGCCAGTGCTTACCTACCTCTTCTGATTTTTTTTCCCGCATTTAAAGTGCTTTAATAAACTCATGTTTCTCTCGGACAGTCACGCTAGCAAGACACTCTGCCTGACTGGAAAACTTGCGTGGGTGGGGCACTTCTCAACTCCGCACGGATTACGGTCACGCGCGCTGTTCGCGTGCATGCTTGCAGAAAGTCAATGCTTCATATATTTTTTATATATCCTCATAAGCACGGCGGAAATTTTTCTGGTGTAGTGGACCGCCACACAGAAATGTTACCAGAGGAAACTCTGGTGTTTATACAAGTTTGTGATTGAGGTTGGTGAGCAACAGGGGAAATGCCTCGGAGGAGCAGTGATTCCCATGAAATGTGGACAGACAGATGCGTCACCGCGTTACCAAGGGATTGTGAGAAAGAAAGAAGAAATGATAAATGATAGACTGCTCTCCTAGCCCTCCATGCCAACATGGAGCAGCTCTTGACTGTAAGACATCTTGGTGGGCTCTGCTTGGATTTCCCAACAAGGAAACACGATGGCTCGGCAGTAAACTTTCTGTGATATCCTGAAAGCAAAGCAGGGAAAAGTATTTCCGAAAACGTTTGGGGAAAAAGGAAGAGGAGAATAGTAAGTAAATCTATTTTATCTAATACCAACATCTACAGATTTAAATGTTTATTAACACCAGTTGTGTGTAGCCAACAGACTGCAGTGGATGGAGCTAATCTGCATCAATTGGTTGGAGGACACACCCATTGATGACATCACAATTTACAAGAAAAAAACAATTATCTGTTCTACCTTTTATGAGCCACGGAACCCTTTTAACATTGAAAAAAAAACAAACTTGGGGAACCCCAACAACCAGAAATGTTACAAAATGACACATTGTAGCCTATTACAGCATATGCAATGACAATTTAGTCTTGTAATTACTTTATACTCGGTGTGAAACTTGGGTCAGTTTAGATGAACACAAAGCTGATATCCAGGCAGAAACATGTCAAGGCTGGCACTTTCCACGTTTTTTGGCACAGGTGTACCTTTGAACGGAATCTATTTAGTCTGTGCTTGTGAGCTGGTTTTTATCTTTGCATTGCATTTGTGTGTTCAGTTAATTTAGATGCTGAAATACAGTGGTGTGAAAAAGTGTTTGCCCCCTTCCTGATTTCTCTTTTTTTGTTTGTCACACTTAAAAGTTTCAGATCATCACACAAATTCAAATATTAGACAAAAATAACACAAGTAAACACAAAATGCAGTTTTTAATTGAATGAGTTTATTATGAAGGGTAAAAAAATCCAAACCTACATGGCCCTGTGTGAAAAAATGATTGCCCCCCGTTCAAACATAAATTAACTGTGGTTTATCTTTGGAAAGCTGAGTTCAATTTTCTAGCCATTTCTAAAGTTTTGGGACTCCAGCGAACCACAGTGAGAGCCATTATCCACAAATGGCAAAAACATGGAACAGTGGTGAACCTTCCCAGGAGTGGCCGGCTGACCAAAATTACCCCAATATCGCAGCAATGACTCGCGGTAGAGGAATTTCCCCTGCGGTGACGGTGGAAAGCTGAATACCGCGGTATGCGGTATAATTGCAAATGTTTTTAGGACCCTGTGGATTCATAATTTAAACAGGGTTTATAACTTATGTGGCAAATGAGGGAAACTGTGAGTCTTGCTGCAGCTCGCTCTCAACTTTATGCGTGTATGTTACAACTGTGCGGAGCTCCGCTCTTTATACAGTCATAAACTGCTGATTCTGTTAAAAAAAAAAAAGATCATTTTCATAAAGCAGTGGCAGTAACTAAGGGGTGTGTGGACTGGAGACTGCAGCAACATTCAGCTTATAAGCAGGACAGTCTCCGTAGAGGACCCTGCGTGGCTCTTGTCTCCGTGATTTTTGCCGCTGTCTGAAAAATCTCGTTCAAACAAGCTGCTCTCGGAGCTCATACACGGAGCATACAGGGCAACTCCAGAGTAGGCCAAGCTCCAGCTCTTCTCCCGGAAACTGGTTCCAGAACCGGAGCTGTGCATTGAGGTGAGCCTAACTATATTTAGCTGGTATCTCTCAACCTCGTGCATCAGCTCCAACTCCTTCCCCATCAGAGAGATAACATTCCACATCCCAAAAGCTAGTTTTGAAAGCTGGGGATCAGACTGCCAAGGTCTCTGCCTTTGACCGTCACCTGATCCGCATTGCACTGGACCCCCATGGTCCCTCCTGCAGGTGGTGAGCCCACTGGAGGGTGGACCCCTGTAACTCCTTCGGGCTGAGCCCAGTCGGGTTCCATGGGCAGAAACCTGGCCACCAGGCACTAGCCATCGAGCCCCTCCCCCAGGCCTGGCTCATACTGTACCAACAGTACATCCTGTATATACTGTATGTGTTTAAAGGTGTCAATTTAAAATTCATTTAAAAACAAGTCTGTCAGCCTTCTTTTTACAGAACTGTCTCAGTCTGAGTCAGTCACGTTTCACACTAAGACAACATTATTAATGGGAATGCATTTTGAGAGGATGGCATTAGCCACAGAATCCATATGGCCACATTAGCAGCCAATTAACAAAGACATTCAGACTGTGACTGGTGATTAGTGAAAGTTCCCAGACTACAGGATGGTTCAGGATATTTGTTCTTCCTGTGGGTCAGATCGAAGAACTAAGGTCCAATTAATGCACATTAATAGACACAAACAGAATATATTTATTAATTGGAAAAATCATATACATACATAATTGAAACAAGGCATAAACAAACATAAAACTTTGAACCTGCTGGTGTTTATCTGGATGCCACTCATGGAGTGGAGGAAGAGTCAGATTTCAGTAGATGTCACATTTATTAAACTTTCTGACCGATCTTGGGGCTCATGGCAAGTAACCAGCGGATGGTTTCCTCCAGGAAGCTCATGTTGTAGTGAGATGCTATGTTCTGAAACACTTTGATCTGCTCGTAGAAACTCTTTAATGAGGGAAAAACAGAGAGACAACAGCTGTGTGAAATGAAGGTGGCAGTTGTACACTTTGATTATCATATAAAATATGCGTGACAGTAGAAACCTTGGCTGAGAATGTGAGGTCAAAGTTTCCAGCACATCCACAGTAAAGCGGCATGTTGGCTTCTTTCACACCTTTACATTTGTTGCACATCTAAAATTAGCACAAAAACATGTGAATGTGTGAAATATGATAACATGAAATACTTTAAAACATACAAGACATATCAAAGGAAATAAAATTCAGAATTCAGGATATTCTTAAAAGCTTCGAGAATTATTATAAGAACTTATACTCCCACAAAAAAACATAAAAACGCATCCGAGGCATTCCTAAACACATTAAACCTTCCCCAACTTACGGAGTCACAAAATAAAACACTACTGTCAGAAATACATCCTAAAGAATTGGAAAAAGCAATTATGAAACTTACAGCTAACAAATCCCCAGGAGCAGATGGCTATACAGCAGAGTGGTACAAAACCTTTAAACAGCAACTATCTCCTCTCCTCCTGAAAACATTTAATTATGTCCTCCACACAGGGGAAATCCCCCCCTCCTGGAGAGAAGGGGTCATTGCAGTTATACCTAAACCTGAAAAGGACAAACTAGAGTGCTCCAACTACAGACCAATCAGTGTACTAAATCAGGACTATAAGCTTTTTACCATTATCCTTGCCAAAAGGTTAGAAAATATACTGACAGACCTAATTCATTTAGACCAAACAGGTTTTATAAGACAAAGACAGACACAAGACAACATTCGACGCACTTTACACATAATTCATCATATAAAAAAATATAACTTAAATGCAGTCATATTGGGATTAGATGCTGAAAAAGCATTCGATTCGGTTGACTGGTCTTTTCTATATAGAATCTTATCCAGTTTCAATTTTCATAACAACTTCATTAGAACTATACAGGCATTATATAAAAAACCAACAGCTAAAATAAGGATTAACGGTAATTTATCATCATCTTTTGAACTGGAAAGAGGATGTCGTCAGGGCTGCCCCCTGTCTCCACTGCTCTTTGCAATCTTCATAGAACCTCTGAGCCAATGGATAAGACAAAATCAAAAAATTCAAGGTATTACACTTGGTCAGAAGGAACATAAAATAGCACTCTTTGCTGATGACATTTTAATATACCTAGGGCAGCCGGACACTTCTTCACCAGAACTAACCTCAATTTTTTCAAAGTATGGAGATTTATCGGGGTACAAATTAAACATGCATAAAACCCAAATTTTAACATTCAACTATGACCCAAATCATTATTCACTAAGCAAACTCAAAACTAACTGGGAGTCGGAATCTATGAAATATCTGGGGGTCAATATCCCGAAACAACTCAACAAAATTATATCACTAAACTATGATCCACTGGTGACAAAAATAAAATCTGACCTAACAAGATGGAATATGATACCATTCTTGGGTACTGCACAAAGAATTGAAGCAGTCAAAATGAATATACTTCCACGTCTTCTATACCTTTTCCAAACAATACCGGTAGAACCTCCCAAAAAAACATGGCAGGAACTGGACAGAAGGATCTCAAGATTCATATGGTAGGGCAAGAGACCTAGAATCAGATATAGAACCCTACAGCTAAACAAAGACAAAGGTGGGCTCGCGCTGCCAAATATCAGGGACTACTTTAAAGCCGCACAAATTAAAACTTTAGTAGAGATATGTAACCCAGTCTACACTGCACAATGGAAGGAGATCGAATGCCAAATAACAAGTGACATCCCCCTACAGGCGATAATAGGGAACAATGCCTTACCTAAGCTTTTGAATAACACTAACCCGTGGATAGAGACCCCGCTAAAAATTTGGTTTAAGATAGTCAGCGAGAATCAAACTAAAGAGCCCTATCGACTTCTGCAATGGATTGCCTATGATCAAGACTTTACTCCTAATAAAACAGACTCCAGATTTAAAAAGTGGAAGGAGAAAGGGCTGATAAAATATTACGATTTTTTTAAAGGGCAAATCTTAAGAAGTTTTGAAGATTTGAAAAAACAAGGCCTAATAAATCAAGACCTTTACAGGTTCTTCCAGCTTAGACACCCCATAAACAATATACTTAAAAAGGAGGATTTGGAAAGGGCCCAGTCAGGTGTTCTGAAGGTCTTCTTAATGGCATATAAAGGGATCCCAGGGATCAGATACATTTCTAAAATATACCAAGGTCTTCAAGACTTAAAAGGAGACAACACATCTTATATAAAAGAGAGATGGGAAAAAGAGGGGAATTTCACTTTACAACTGGAAATATGGGAAAAGCTAAATAAACAGCAATGGAAAAGTACCTCATCCCTGCAGTGGAGAGAATTTGGATGGAAAAACTTGGTAAGATTTTTCAGAACACCTGCACAAAACAAATTTACCCATAAGGGGTTGAACTGTTGGCGCTTGTGTGGTGAAAAGACTGCAAATCATTTTCATGTGTTTTGGTCATGCCCAGTTATCCACCAATATTGGACCAATGTGCAGACAATATTGGGGAAAATATTCAAAATAACAGTTCCCTTTTCTTTTGTAACTTTGTATTTGGGTTTACTACCGGACTCACTGGAAAGACGAGGAGAAAAATACTTATTCAATGTTTTAATATTGGCAAGCAAAAAAGTTCTAACTAAAAAATGGATGTTGAAGGACTGTCCTACACCTGAAGATTGGATTAACGTGATCCAAGACATTTACTCGATGGAAAAGTTGACATTCGCACTGAGACAGGACATGGATGGGTTCATGAACTTTTGGCAACCCTAGATCGCATATGAGTCTTCCATTAGATCTAATCTTTGACAAATACCATTTCAATAATGGTTCCGCTCTTTGTTCCAACGCTACTCAGATGCTCTTTTACCTTTATTTACTTACTTTTTCTTTTTGTTTGTTTTTTGCTGGTTTGTTTGTTGTTGTTTTTTTGTTGTTTTTTCTCTTTAATTTCACTTTTTCTTTCACTTTAAAAAAAAAAAGGGGGTGTTGTAAGAATTAATCTTCCAATGTTGTCAGATATCAGAAAATAAGGGAACATGTGATGAAAATGTAAACAATGCACTGCTGTAACGACCTGTATACCCTTTACAAAAACTTAAATAAAAAAAAAAACAAAAAACATACAAGACAGGAAATCTAAATGGGAAGTGTTGCTTTTACTTATTGGTCAAAGGTTACGTAGAGCACTGTAACAACTTCATAGACAGCATTGGCAATATTTTCTTGTCTTCATCCAGTAGCACATGTAAATAAGTAGCAATGAAATACCCACATTTTTCCCCAAAAGCTGGGGATAGTCCATATAGAGTCAATAAAAGTTATTGAGGTTACTGTTGAACAGCCTTCCTCAACCTTGTTTTAAAAAAACTGCTCAAAACGCATTTGTTCAGGTTAGCATTTTCCTAATCCTTCACCCATTATTTTTGATGACTTTTTAACATGTTTGTGCACAATTGTGTCCCCAGGAATGTACATCTGACTGTGTTTGTACGTATGTTTTATGATGTTTGGAGAGAATTGAGATTGTAATTGTAACTGAATTTCTTATCTTGTGAAGCACTTTTCAACTGCGTTTTAAAAATTGCTATACAAATAAAATTATTATTATTACCTCTGCCAAGGAACAGTGGAAGGAAATGTTTTGCCAGCGTTTGTTTGTCTGTCTGTCAGCGGCATTATGCAAAACTACTGGATGGATTTTCAGCAAATCTTCACCAGAGGTGGCCCTTGGGCTACGAATGAACCCAGATTTTGGAGGTGATCCATGAGTGCATACTTCCACCAAGGCCCAATATTGCAATGTACTGACCGATGGAGGTACAGACAGCCAGAGGGACAGAGGTATGGACAGATTGACAGATGAAGGGAGGGAGGGGAGGAAGGAGTCTTGATGGAGGTACGTATGTGCTCTGAATGCCTCCTAGCTATTGTTATACAAACAAATGAAGCCGATATTTAATTGAAAATATAGAAATCACACAGTCAGTGATTGAGTTGCTCCTTCTGGCCTGGTGAAGCCACCCCAAAAGTGCTCAGATCTCCTGACCTAGTCCTGATGCAGACCCATCTAAGATGTGCTTAAGGTCAAGGTCAATGGCCTAGGAGGAGTAACGCTTTTCGAGACGTCATGCATTCCCAGGTCGCCTGACCTTTGACAATGACCTTGACCTCAACCTGGATGCAGATCCACCTGAGGATCATTGTGAGACTGGCATGCATCCAGGCAATTTCCTTGGAGGAATAGCAATTTTTCTGAAATCACACAAGTGCCCAGATCCCCTGACCTTTGCCCCCGACCTTGAGCAAAATTTGGATGGAGACGCAAAGTCTCAATCTAAGACTGCTATTGTTTGAAACTATTTTATTACATTTAGCTTTAGTGGATTAACATTACAATGCTTGGACCGATGTTTTGAAAATCAGAGAAATTAGTCCAAACGTCGGTGAAATTACGTTTGCAAGCAGGATTTTTTTTAATCCCGTGCACACCAACTTTTACGAATGTTTGCAAATGTTTGATAGCGTTACATTCGTTTTCTATGAACGGAAGCAAACTTTTGCCAACTTTGGCCAGTGTTTGTGCAGCGGTTGCCAATTTAGGTCAACTTCAGCAAACGAAGATGTCAGTTGAGGTCAGTGTCAGGTGATGCTCATATAAAGGTCAGTGCTAGTGGAGGCTTCCTGGCATTCTGGACCCGCTTTTAAACTGTATGCATCTCCATGTCTCCCTTCTTGGGCATACACTTTGTCAGTTTCAATAGATAATTTTAAGTTCATTATTCCTGCTTGGACTGAAGTTGAGACTCCTTGGACTTTTTTCGAGAGAGAGAGACTGAACGGCCTATATGGGGTAAGTTCTACATTTTCAGTGAAGCAAGAAAAAGTTTATACAAAAGGATGCCTCAAGGAAATACAACACGACACACAGTGTTTTTTTAATTGCATTAAATGTCCTTTACTATGACCGCCACCTGATCCACATTGCACCGAACCCCCATGGTCCCTCCTGCAGGTAGTGAGCCCACTGGAGGGCGGACCCATATAGCTCCTTCGGACTGAACCTGACTGGGTCCCATGGGCAGAAACCCAACCACCAGGATCTAGCCATCAAGCCCCTTCCCCAGGCCTGGCTCTAGAGCGGGGCCCCGGTAGCCCCATACCAGGCGGGGTACACTGAATCCTTGATTTTTTGGTCATCATAGGATTATGTTGGATCGCTCTTAGTCTGGCCCTTCACCCAGGACCAGTATGTCTTGGGAGACCCTAGCAGAGGCAAACTGTCCCAGACAACATACTGTTGTCCTGGACAGTGGGATCACTAGGGCACGCAAACCCTCCACCACGATAAGGTGGTGATCTACGGGGGTCTGGGCTTCTCTGCTTGGGGTGCTGCCTTCACGACCTGGACCTCCGGAAAAGTGGTAGAAAATGGATGGAAGTCCTTTACTTTTTGACATCACATCAGTGCTGTTTGATCCCCACAATGGAAGCCGAACCAATAAACCCTGGAGGATTACACACAGAGCAGAAAATGAAAACAGTAAATTTCGCAACAAGATTTTTTTTTCTTCTTTTGGGCCGTCACGTTTTTGGGGGATTATATTTTTTTTTCCTTTTTCTCCCTTTTGCTTCTCTGGGCTTTTAGCATTCCAGAACCATGGGCAGTCACACTGCTTCAGCATTTCTTCTGGAGTTATGATACATTGGCTGTGCATTCATCTGAGACCGTGCATGTATGAAAAGTGAGTTTTGTCTAAAAACATCTGCTTCTGCCAGTGTTTCAGTACAGGACGTTTGCCAGTGGAGCTTAACTTAGGCCGACTTAGGCTAGCTCCGCACAACTTAGCCCAGTGCTCAGGAACTTTTACAAACTGAGCACAACTTTCACCAATCTTTATTACCATACGTTGGTACATTTTCAGCATGTTGAAAATTTTCAACAAACACAATGTTCACCGGCGTTCGCCAACGAACATCAGCTATCATTAACCTTTACTGACTTTTGCCAGTGGAGCCAGATGTTTGACAGAAACGTGGGTCCAAACCTTGTAGTGTGAATCCAGCTTTAGCAACATATAAACATGAGCACTACACATGGTTCATAATACGCCCATCCATAGCCATTATTGATAGTGTATAACTAGCACACCTTCAACTGAAAAAAATGATTAAAAATTCAAGATTCAATATACTCTAGAGCTGTAATAAAACTAACAACCATGTGAATGCAAGGCGTTTAAGCAAAACAAAGAATCTCCAATTCAAAGTGGAACAAATCTAGAGAAAATAAGAGAAAATCATTTTAAACCCTATAGTATGGTAAACGGTAAAAGGCGTTCACGTATATAGTCCTTTTTTCTCATCCCTGGATGACCAAAGGACTTTACAGATTCAGCTGTCTCACACATATTCACACACTGATGGTGGCGGAGCTGCCATGCAAGTCACTGGCCTGACCCACCAGGAACAACTTGGCGTTTGGTGTCTTGCACTTCGACATTTAGACTACAGAGAGAGCAGGAATCAAACCACTGACCTCCGATCAGAGTCTGACCACACTCTACACCTGCACCATAACCGCTCAAGTCCTAGTCCTAGCTTGAAAACTGTAAGAGGAGTGTGCCAGACAAATCTGTACGATCGGACGGACAGACATACATCATGCCATAATATGTCCCGTCTTTCGATGGACATATAAAAATCAGACATGTTTACCATTCTGTTTCATTGCACAGTATTCTGTAGTTGGAAGATGTTGTTGGTGTACTGCTGGATTCACAGTTCACTTAACACATAACATGAGAATTTCAGATGCTGAAATGATTGCAATGTCTTTGGTTATAGTTGGAGATCTGGACTCAGTTTAGTACGAAATATGAAGCCAAGTTGTTTGAAGCACAGACTTTGGTTCTTGTCTTTTGAGATAAGCAAAGCCAATATGAAAATGCTGTAAAAAAATTAAAAACCAAAATTACAGGACTTTGTTTGGTACTGCACCATCTTAAATGGCTTTAATTGTTTCTGACACTTGTTTATTTAAGCCTAAAATTGCATTTTAACTTAAATTTCTGGATGCAGCGATTAAATATTGACCATTTCTTGCCTTGATATCTGCAGAATTGTTTCTTTTAAATGCAGCACGGCAGGCTGGAAGATAGCAAACACTCAGTACTGGTTTCCAGCTCTTTCCCTTGCAGCATTGCTCCTACCATAGTACAAGACAGCTGGACCCAAGCCAAAAAGATACTTGCGGCTGCCAGTGGTACCCCTCAGCCTCTTTGGTTTTAGGATTCGAAGGTCAAGGGTCTAGGTCAAAATGACATATAAACTGCATCTCAACAACAAACATAGGCAGAGGTCAGGATGACAGGGTGAACCTGTGTACAAAGTTTCTTGACCCTAGCTTTACTCGTTGAATAGTAATAGGGCGAAAGGAAAGCAACTATGACCTTTGACCCCAAACCCATAGTCAGAGGTCAGGGTCAACATGTGTAACAAGTTTGGGGACCCTAGCTTTCTTTGTTGTTGATATATAATTGAAATAGTAATTTCACCTTGACCTTGTAATCTCAAAACCATAGCCAGAGATTAGGGTCACAGGGTGAACCTGTGTACAAAGTTTAGACCCCTAGCTTTACCTCTAGGGTTCTTGCTACAGAGCCTGAAAAAAAAAATTCTTGGGGACACACCAGCTTATGTACACACATTTCTCCAGATTATCACAATCTTTTATTACAATATAAAAGATATTCTTGACTCCTTAAACCACCCGATCATTACCTGTGATGAACAAAATAGACTGTTTTTTCCCAGGTCCAAGTGTTTCAAGATGCCACGTTTTTGGCCACATTAAATAACTATGAATTTAATTAAACACATTAGAAGAAAGCCATAATATTCTATTGTTTGAAATTAGCATGTCACAGCATCCATCTCAACTAAATGTTAAGGTTTGCATGTACTGAAGTCTTTTAGTTATCATGGTGGATTCATCTACTGAAGTTTGCTTTACTCACCAGGTCCTGCAGTGTGTAGCTCATCAGTTTCTTCTGCAGAGCTTCTACCAGAGCCATCTCAATAGAGTTAGTTTCATACTGTGCTTGACAGTTTGAGCAGAACCACTGAGGCATGACAGAGCCATCCTGAGGAGCACAGTTTATCTAACATAAATTTATGGATTAAATCAGAAAATGCTAATAAACCTTAACATGTTCGTCTCTTACGTGCGCCACGGATGGGTCCTTGCAAAGGTCAAGGTCCCGACAGAAATTGCAGTGGTGGCAGATGACTTCGGGCAGGATGTAGGAATTGCACGGGTCACGGAATTGGGCTTCATCTGAAAACTCCCCAACGTCTACGAGACGTAGGAGGTCTCTCTTCAGTTTGTTCACCTGATTCACAATATTGGAATCAAGAGAAAGAACCTAAAGAGAGAAAGGATAGTAATGAATAGAATAGTTCATGGAAAAAATGAGAATATCAAAATAGAATTAAGCATTTAAGACATTTCTTTAGTTTGTCCACATGCTACTACTTCTAAACTTGACGTGTATTAGCAGTTATGTGGTATTTCCTGCATACCTGGCAGACATATTTTATAAACTCCAGTGCTGGGTTGTTGAGTGGGAGGTGTGAACCTGGCAGGATGGGGAACATCTCAGAGGTCTGGGTCACATTTCTGGTCCCTGTAACTTTTTTCTGGATTTTTTCAGTGATGGTAAAAATGTTCTGCGTTAGCTCACTGGACACGTATTCCTGGGAGAAGGAGATCATTCCTGTGGAAGACAGTTATGACAGAGATTGAAGTGCAGCTTCTGAGACATAATAGAGATCTTTAGTCACCAAAGCAGCCTCACAAACCAAGCTCTTTCAGATCAGCAAGACTCCATGCCAGTTCCTGCTCTCAGAAACTTTGTGCTTTCAGGGAAAGCATTCTGTGTTCAGTGTTTCCTCTGGCTTAAAGACCTTGGCGCAGTGGCAACATATTTTTCCGAGGGGGAACTTACCATTTGAAGTATTGTACAACCGAGGCTTGAATATCGGGCCAGTTGGGGTCCTACCCAGAAGTCCTGTGTTTAGAGTTTTTAGTGGTGTCATCCTTCTCTCCTTCCTCTGCTCCCACCTCTCCTGGACCCTCTGCCTGAACACTTTCCTCTCCTTGGCTCCTCTTGCCCTCTCTGAGCTCTGTCTAATTCAGGTTCTCTCTCTGTCTATGGTGGTATACAAACAGGTTAGAAAATATCAAGTGTCTTGTTTTGTCCTGCAGGATTTCTTTTGTCATGGTTTACATAAATGACAAAAATATGTGTATTTTTTTTGCATTTTTATTCTAGTGTTTCTTTTTTCCCCATTGAGAGTACGGAAGGGGAAAAAAAAAAATTCATTATAGTAATGTACTCATGCGTACTTAAATTATATGATCAGAGGTGTGTATAGTAGCCAGAAATTCTACTCATGTAAAAGCAGTGCTTTGAAATTAGTAATTAAAAGTAGACAACCAAAAATTTTGAGCTGAGTTAAGGGTGCAAAGAGCACCCACTTAAAATGTTGAGTATTGACTTCAGTCTTGAAGGTTTGAGGTTTTTCTCCAAAATTTATAACAATTTTTTTTATATAGTTTTCTACTTTTCTCTGTAAATTTATCTAAATTTGAAAACATTTTCCTCAAATTTGTAATTTCTTCTTGTAAAATTGACTTTTCTTGTACATTTGAAACTTTATTATAAATTTGTGGATTATTTTATGGCTTATTTTTGTCTGTTTTTTTTTCCACAATATTTTTTATTGAACCTTTTTTTACACACATGGCACAGACAGTCAAACACTAACACTAAAGTAATTTAAAAATTTAAAAAACAAAAAAAAACACTAACAAATTCCTAAATATTTAAACTGATTTACAACATTGAATTGATTTACCTCAGGAGCTGGATGATTTCTCTGGGTCTCATTTAGCATTAATATTGAAGATTTTGTTTTATTTATTTTATATCCTGATATTCCCCAAAGTTCTTTATTAAATTTAACAAGGTCGGAATTGATTTTTTAAAATTCGACATAAACAAAATTATGTCATCGGCATACAGGGAGATTTTATGTTCTGTTGGTCCTACTTTAATTCCATATATTTGTGGATGTAAACGTACTGCCATCGCTAAAGGTTCAATTGCCATAGTAAACAATAAGGGTGAAAGTGGACAGCCTTGTCGACATCCTCTATTGATTTTGAGATATTGCTGTTTGTTAGGATTTCTGCTGTAGCATTATTGTATATTATCTGGACCCATTTTATGAAATTATTTCCAAGTCCAAACCTTTGTAGGACTTCAAAAAGATAGGGCCATTCGACCCTATCAAAGGCCTTTTCGGCATCCAATGATAGGAGAGCTGTATCCGGTGCTTCTTCATTGGAATAAATAATATTAAATAGTCTTCTTACATTATGGAAGCCTTGTCTTCCCATTATAAAGCCATTCTGATCTCGGTTAATAATATTTGGTAATATTTCTTGTAGTCGTCTTGCTAAAATTTTACAGATTATCTTAAGATCAGCATTTAATAGGCTTATTGGTCTCATGTTTTCACATTTATTAGGGGGTTTACCTGGTTTTGGCAACAGTATAATTAAGGCATTATTCATGTATGGTGGTAAATTACCATTTTGAAATGCTTCTAAAACCATTTCCAAAAGTGGTTTTATTAATTTATTCTTAAATTTTTTATAGAGGTCAACTGGAAGACCATCTGGTCCTGCTCTTTTTCCTGATTTCATATTATCAATGGCTTGCCCAACTTTTTCTTGACTAATTTTAGACTCCAGTATCTCCCTGTTTTCATTTGGAATACACGGTATAGATAATCCACCCAAAAACCCATTTAGTTTTAAGTCAATTTCATTTTTTGTATCATATAGTTTTTCATAGTAATCTCTAAAGGCACTATTAATTTCTAAAGGATCTATAACTACCTGTCCATTACTTATAATACTGATAATTGGTGTTTTAGATTCTAATTGTTTAATCTGCCATGCCAATAATTTTCCTGATTTTTCACCTTGTTTATAAAAAGTTTGCTTCAATCTTAGAAGACTCGAGGCAGCTCTATTTGCTGATTTTTTATCATATTCAGCTCTCAGAATCAGTAATTCGTTCTCTAACTGTGGGTTACTTCCTGCATACACCTTTTCTTGAAGAATTTTTATTTTACGTTCCAACTGGACTCTCTCCTCTCGAGTCTTCTTAGATTTTGAACCTGTATAACTAATAATATGCCCCCTAATAAAAGCTTTGAAAGCCTCCCACTTTATACATGCCATTGTTTGTGTAGTACAGGGGTGTCCAATCATGTGCCATGAAGGGCCCAAGACCCTACAGGCTTTACCTCCAACCAGTGCCTTCAACAGCAGATTTCACTGAATTTCTTCCCACTGATTGCTGATAAGTGAAAACACCTGCTGAAGAAACTGGGTAGAAAAGAAAACCTGCAGGGTCTTGGCCCTCCATGGCACATGATTGGACACCTCTGGTGTAGTATTAATATCAAAGAACTCATCTATCTGTTTTTCTATGTACTTAACAAATTCCTCATCCTGAAGCCATTTATGCTGAAAATGCCACCTACCTGGATCCTTTGTCAATTTCTTATCTACATATATTAGACAGCAGGGTGCATGATCAGAGATCACAATGTTATCATAGAAACAGTTTTGAATCTTGGACCTTAATTCTGCAGAGATCAAAAAGTAGTCAATACGTGAGAATGTCTTATAGGTATTAGAATAACAAGAATAGGCTCTGACTTGTGGTTTCATTTCTCTCCATATATCTAGCAATCTCAATTCTTTCATAAAATGATTAATGGTCATCCTGCATCCATTGTGCGTATAATCCCGTCCTGTTGACCTATCTATACTGGGATTCAATGTACAATTAAAATCCCCTGCTATTATATGTTGCCCCGTAAGTGATGATAAAGTAAGGAATAAATTGACAAAGAAGTTTTGATCGTCAATATTGGGGCCGTATAAGTTCACCAGATTTATATTTTCTAATAACAAAGATCCTTGGATGATTAGATATCTTCCAAATTTGTCTTCAATTACATTTTTCACTTGAAATGGGACTGTTTTGTGTATGAGAATCATAACTCCCCTGGCTCGGGATGAAAATGATGAGGTGAACACATTACCTTGCCATCTTCTCCTAATTCTTTTTACATCCTCCTCTATTAGATGAGTTTCTTTTATTTTATTCATAACTTGTTTAAGTTTTTTTAGATTTTGTAGACCTCTGCAATTCCATGAAGTTAAATTAAGATTAACGCTTTGATCTATGATCAATAAGGAGTTTGAGATTACCTTGCAATATGAACATACTCTTACAGAGAAGCAAAAACATGGATGATGGAACATTCATCCTACAAACTACACAAAAACAAATTCCCTTTCCCCACATTCGTGGTAATCCCCCCAAAATAAAAAAAATTCCATCTCCCGTTATAGCTAGTGACTGTTCCACACCTGCAAGGATCAGTCAAACCACTCTCCCTTTCTCCTCTCAATCACCCTGACTCTACTACTATTTTTAATGACATTAACTTTCTTCTGTAGTTTTTTCAACATAACTTCAAAGTTTAATAGCAACTTTGTACATCATAGCTTTTTTTTTTTTTTTTAATACAGTCTGTATTTTGTAGACATGTTATATGTTTCAGATCAATCAGATGCCTGTACAAATGCTTAAAAGTTCTACCTTTGTCATGTTCATGCTTAGCTCCCACCAGTCTCCTCTTGGATCTGCTTGATCCAAGAGGAGACTCCTCACCTCTTGAGGGGTCTTGAAGATATGGGTTCTCCCTTTATATATGACCAGCAGTCTTGCCGGGTGAATCACTCCGTGACGAATCCCGAGGTTGCGCAGCTCTTTGCGGGCGGGGTCAAACTGTTTCCTTAATTGTTGAATTCCTGTGGCCAAATCTGGGTAGAACCGCACCTGTTGGTCCGGGTATTTAATTTCCCCTTTAGCTCGCGCCGCGTTGGTGACCGTCATCTTGTTTCTGTAGTTGAGAAACTTCATAATCAGCATCCTCGGTGGTGTCTTATTATCTCTCGGTGGGCCGATTCGGTGAGCGCTCTCTAAGACGACCGATGACTGCAGGTCCGCGTTGTTCAGCGCTTCTGGAATCCACTTTTCCAAAAAAGAACACGAGTCCCGTCCCTCTGCTCCCTCCGGGAGGCCCACCAGCCTCAAATTATTCCGTCGCGAACGGGATTCCAAATCCAGGACGTTATCTTCCAGACGTTTCCATTTTAATTCCAATGTTTGCACCTTTGATTGTAGGCTGGTGACGTCATCTTCAGCGCTTAAAATTCGGAGCTCCGCCTGCGATACTCGTTCCATACAGTCGCTTATTTCCTTTCTCATTCCTTCTATCGCTGCTATAATCCCATCAAATTTAGACAAAAACTCTGCTCTCATAGAGTTGATGGAGTTGATAAATCTGTTAGCTTGGATTGTTTTGTCGAATTGCTTTTTCTGCCACCTAATTTCCCAGCCTTGGTCTTTACCATATCCGCGCCTAAACGCTGGGATGGGTTTTTGTTCCAATTAAGAGAGTTTAAGCAAACTTTTTATTTTTAGGAGCAGAGCAGTGTGAAACACGTCTTCCTACGTGGCTGCCATAACCGAAAGTCTTGTCTGTTTTTTTTAATGAAATTACTGTTTCTTCAATAAATTTGAAACAGACTGTGGTAATTTTTTTTTACTTTTTCCTTATAACAATTGACATTTTTGACCATAACTTTGCAGTCAGAACAGAACAATAATTTAACCCTGATTACAAAGGAAAAAAAAATCAATAAAATTGTATTTAATGAAATAAATTAACTTAAACGACCAAGGACGCAGTTATTTCTGTTATAATATTTCTATGTATTTATAGTTTTTTTAGAAATCTCCTCACCACCCAAACAGCAGGAAAAAACCTCCCTTATTTTGAAATCCAAATGTTGGCACGTTTAGTTTGTCTGAAGGCTGCTGACGGATTAAAGTCATTGACTTGGTGAATTTCGGTCATCTTAACCTGCCAGCTACATGATAGGGAACATAACTTAATATTATAGTGGCTGGTGAAATATATCCTCAGCTATTCATCAGTCCCCCTTGCCTTTCCCTTCATATGAAGCCGGCTGCATATGAATTCTAACCACATCTCTTAGCTAAGCGACTCTTCCATTATTGCTCCCGTTTCCAGCAGGTTAAAACCATGATAAATGCCAGTGCTTACCTACCTCTTCTGATTTTTTTCCCCGCATTTAAAGTGCTTTAATAAACTCATGTTTCTCTTGGACAGTCACGCTAGCAAGACACTCTGCCTGACTGGAAAACTTGCGTGGGTGGGGCACTTCTCAACTCCGCACAGATTACGGTCACGCGCGTTGTTCGCGTGCACACTTGCAGAAAGTCATTGCTTCATATATTTTTCTTAAATTTATATATCCTCATAAGCACGGCGGAAATTTTTCTGGTGCAGTGGACCGCCACACAGAAATGTTACCAGAGGAAACTCTGGTGTTCATACAAGTTTGTGATTGAAGTTGGTGAGCAACAGGGGAAATGCCTCGGAGGAGCAGTGATTCCCATGAAATGTGGACATACAGACAGACAGATGCGTCATCGTGTTACCAAAGGATTGTGAGAAAGAAAGAAGAAATGATAAATGATAGACTGCTCTCCTAGCTCTCCATGCCAACATGGAGCAGCTCTTGACTGCAAGACATCTTGGTGGGCTCTGCTTGGATTTCCCAACAAGGAAACACGATGGCTCGGCAGTAAACTTTCTGTGATATCCTGAAAGCAAAGCAGGGAAAAGTATTTCCGAAAACATTTGGGGAGAGAAATAGGAAGAGGAGAAAATAGTACGTAAATCTGTTTTATCTGATACCAACATCTGCAGATTTAAACGCTTATTAACACCAGTTGTGTGTAGCCAACAGACTGCAGTGGATGGAGGTAATCTGCATCAGTTGGTTGGAGGACACACCCATTGATGACATCATAACTTGCAAGAAAAAAACAATTATCTGTTCTACCTTTTATGAGCCACAGAACCCTTTTTACGTTGGAAAAAAAAAATCTTGGGGAACCCCAACAACCAGAAATGTTACAAAATGACACATTGTAGCCTATTACAGCATATGTAATGACAATTTAGTCTTGTAATTACTTTATACTCGGTGTGAAACTTGGGTCAGTTTAGATGAACACAAAGCTGATATCCAGGTAGAAACATGTCAAGGTTGGCACTTTCCACATGTTTTTTGGCACAGGCGTACCTTTGAACGGAATCTATTTTGTCTGTGCTTGTGAGCAGGTTTTTGTCTTTGCCTTGCATTTGTGTGTTCAGTTAATTTAGATGCTGAAATACAGTGGTGTGAAAAAGTGTTTGCCCCCTTCCTGATTTCTCTTTTTTTGTATGTTTGTCACACTTAAAAGTTTCAGATCATCAAACAAATTTAAATATTAGACAAAGCCAACACAAGTAAACACAACATGCAGTTTTTAATTGAACGTGTTTATTATTATGGGTAAAAAAAAAAAAAAAATCCAAGCCTACATCGCCCTGTGTGAAAAAGTGATTGCCCCCTGTTAAAACATAAATTAACTGTGGTTTATCACATCTTTGGAAAGCTGAGTTCAATTTTCTAGCCATTTCTAAAGTTTTGGGACTCCAGCGAACCACAGTGAGAGCCATTATCCACAAATGGCAAAAACATGGAACAGTGGTGAACCTTCCCAGGAGTGGCCGGCTGACCAAAATTACCCCAATATCGCAGCAACAACTCGCGGTAGAGGAATTTCCCTTGCGGTGACGGTGGACAGCTGAATACCGCGGTATGCGGTATAATTGCAAATGTTTTTAGGACCCTGTGGATTCATAATTTAAACAGAGTTTATAACTTATGTGGCAAATGAGGGAAGCTGTGAGAGCCTCGCTGCAGCTCGCTCTCAACTTTATGCGTGTGTGTTACAACTGTGCGGCGCTCCGCTCTTTATACAGTCATGAACTGCTGATTCTGTAAAAAAAAAAAAAAAAAAATTCATAAAGCAGTGGCAGTAACTAAGGGGTGTGTGGACTGGAGACTGCAGCAACATTCAGCTTATAAGCAGGACAGTCTCCGTAGAGGACCCTGCGTGGCTCTTGTCTCCGTGATTTTTTCCGCTGTCCGAAAAATCTCGTTCAAACAAGCTGCTCTCGGAGCTCATACACAGTCAGGATCATACACACTCCGCTCAGAAGGAAATAACAGGCTTTGTGCCATTTCAGTGCTCACTGTTACGGATGTATTTAACAAGGAGTTCAAACGCTTTCACCACTAACTGCCTGCTGGAACCCGTCTGGAGAGAGTGCCTCACACACAGCAGCACCGTGTGCTGTGGAAACTTCTAGAGCACCAGGTGAAAACATGCTGCTGGTAATAAAAATATATATCATTTAGCAATTTATTTAATAATCAATAGGGGCACATAAGTTAACAACGAGATATAGCCACACACACAAAAAAGTGAACACCGCGGTTGTTGTAGTTGGTCGTTTTCCTCCACGGTAGGCGTGTCCATAGTGCGGTATTACATAATTGCGGTTATCGCGACAGCCCTAGCAACGACTCATCCAAGAGGTCACAAAAGACCCCACAACAACATCCAAAGAACTGCAGGCCTCACTTGCACCAGTTAAGGTTAGTGTTCATGACTCCACCATAAAAAAGAGACTGGGCAAAAATGGCCTGCATGGCAGAGTTCCAAGACGAAAACCACTGCTGAGCAAAAAGAACATAAAGGCTCATCTCAGTTTTGCCAGAAAACATCTTGATGATCCGCAACACTTTTTGGAAAATACTCTGTGGACTGACGAGACAAAAGTTGAACTTTTTGGAAGGTGTGTGTCCCATTACATCTGGCGTAAACGTAACAACATTTCAGAAAAGGAACATCATACCAACAGTAAAATATGGCGGTGGTAGTGTGATGGTCTGGGGCTGTTTTGCTGCTTCTGGACCTGGAAGACTTGCTGTGGTAAATGGAACCATGAATTCTGCTGTCTCCCAAAAAGTCCTGAAGGAGAATGTCCGGCCATCTGTTCGTGACCTCAAGCTGAAGCGCACTTGGGTTCTGCAGCAGGACAATGATCCAAAATAAACCAGCAAGTCCACCTCTGATTGGCTTAAGAAAAACAAAATGAAGACTTTGGAGAGGCCTAATCAAAGTCCTGACCTGAATCTGATTGAAATGCTGTGGCAAACCCTCCAGTGTGGCTGAATTACAACAATTCTGCAAAGATGAGTGGGACAAAATTCCTCCACATCACTGTAAAAGACTCATTGTCAGTTATCGCAAACGCTTGATTGCAGTTGTTGCTGCTAAGGGTGGCCCAACCAGTTATTACATTTAGGGAGCAATCACTTTTTCCACACGGGGCCATGTAGGTTTGGATTTATTTTTCCCTTAATCATAAACACCTTCATTTAAAAACTGCATTTTGCGTTTACTTGTGTTAGCTTTGTCTAAAATTTAAATTTGTTTGATGATCTGAAACATTTGTGACAATCATACAAAAAAATGAGAAATCAGGAAGGGGGCAAACACTTTTTCACACATCTGTACATCCGTCATGTATGCCAGGTTGACACATCATCATTTGCAAGCAGTTTTGTGTCACTGCACCTGTCATCAGTTAAAAACTGTTTCTCTTGGAGCTCACGCACACGGGCCAGCACTCTGCCACGTGACAACCATCGAACCTCAGTACAGAGCAATAAGGTTTTATGCTCCACTTATATTCCCTTACATAAAGATGCAAATATGCGGCTTTTCAGAGGTCTTGTTTTTATAATATGTTTATAATATGTTATCCACAAGACATCATCCAACACAGGAGCTACACTACCGTTCAAAAGTTTGGGGTCACCCAGACAATTATTTTGTGTTTTCCATGAAAAGTCACACTTATTTACCACCATGAGTTGTAAAATGAATAGAAAATATAGTTAAGACATTGACAAGGTTAGAAATAATGATTTGTATTTGAAATAATAATTTTTTCCTTCAAACTTTGCTTTCGTCAAAGAATCCTCCATTTGCAGCAATTACAGCATTGCAGACCTAACATGATTGCACAAGGGTTTTCTAATCATCCCTTAGCCTTCTGACGCAATGAGCAAACATATTATACCATTAGAACACTGGAGTGATAGTTGCTGGAAATGGGCCTCTATACACCTATCTAGATATTGCACCAAAAACCAGACATTTGCAGGTAGAATAGTCATTTACCACATTAGCAATGTATAGAGTGCATTTCTGATTAGTTTAAAGTTATCTTCATTGAAAAAAGTGCTTTTCTTTCAAAAATAATGAAATTTCTAAGTGACCCCAAACTTTTGAACGGTAGTGTAGGTCTGCTGGCAAAGTCTTGGCAATGAGCGCCTCGTAATGCAAAATAAATAAATAAAAAACAGTGCGTAGCAACATCTGGCTGACTCGCCTTCACTCTGCTAATGAAACCTTTGGTGTGCCCAACCATAGCAGCTGCTTCATCAGTAGAGGGCCCAGTTCAGAGTCTGAATCTTTCCTCTTCAAATATTTATCCATCGGTTTACATCTAGTCACCGTAACCTCTAGCACGCCTTAACAAGGTCATTAACCTCCGTAAAACACAATAATAAGAAGACGTCAGGCATTATTATTGCGTTTATAATGTCACATGGAAGAGCTACTACACTACCGTGCACAACAACCAATTATTTGCAATGTTTTGGATTAATTACGAATTGAAATTAGACGACTTCCCAAGAACTTCTGAACATTCTCTAAAGGACACCCTGGGGTCCTAGGACTCCTGATTGAAAAACAAAGGCCTACAGAATTGGGGAAAAACATTCTGTGATCTTTTTTTAATGGATAGTTTATTTAATGTTAAATACAGGCACATTTGCAAGTATAAAACAAGAAGGTGAAAAAAATAATTTAAAATGAAAAAAATGTATCTATAGGGTCATAACTACTAGAAATATGTTTTGAAGATAAAAGGTCAGACCTTTAACCCCAAACCTACCCATTAAGTATGGTGGTATGATCTGGGGCTTTTTGCTTCCACTGGAACTCGTGCTTTGCAAAAAATTGATAGAGTGATAAAAGAAGGATGTTGTGTTAAGTTAATTCCCTTCCACAGCATGTGAGACACCATGTGGTGTATAGGGGTGGCGCCTATCTCCGTTTCTCTGACCCTAGGCCACACAGCTACTGTAAGTAGTGAAAGCTACAGTGGGAGGTCAGTCCTCTGGTAGCTCTGTGTGTTAACTTTCCTTTTCCCATTGTATTATGCTGAGCAGCAAGCTAGAAGGTGGAAAGTACCATTTTTACATGCCCTTTGGTATGACCTGGATAAAGGAGGAGGATCACATCCAAATTCTTCAGCAAAAAACCTCAAAACATCAGCAATAAGGTTGCCAGAAGCTTGTGGATGGCTACCAGAAGCACTTTATTGAGGTGAAAATGGACAAGGGACATTTAACTAAATATTAATATGCACAGACTGTGGCTACAAGTGATGTTACTAGTGCTACAGGGCAGTGCCATAAATCCAGGAAGAAAAACTTCACTTTCGTACAACAGAAATAAGTGGCAGCACTTTGTCCATATTTATTTATTTTTGGTGTGGACACTGGCTGGTTCAAACTTAAGATCCGGAACGGCAACCAAAACGAAGCCCGCTTGGTCTGAACAGACAAGAGTTTCTTACCAGGAAGAGCGCTCAAGTTCCCAAGTGCCTGCTGGGAAGCCTGGCTTCCTCCACGTCTTTTGACTGGAGTCGATCCAGGACCATTTCGTCTCAGCTCTTCTTTCATACTGTGGTAGACCGCTGCAATGTAGGCTGGCAAACAAATGGGGTGTTTAAGGATTTGGGGATAAAACACACAACACCAAATATGATATGCAGTTTTTTCTTTTACCCGAGACAATCATGAGGAAGTACTTTTGGCAGGAGGCAGTTTGGGGTAGATATTGCATGATATTCCAGTTGCTCTCAATCAACTCATCCACTTCATCCGTCTCTCCATCATCTTCCTCCACATTATCTTCATCTTCCTCATCATCACTCCCATCTTCATCTCCATCTTCCTGTCTGTTTTTCTTCTTATTGGCCACTGCCTAAACAAAATTTAAAACAAACAAAAAACAATAAAAGACAATTAAGCATTGCACTCAGCTCTGTCAGGTTTAATTGTATCATGTTTTCAAGCTGACAATACCTCGCCATATAAGATACTGGAAGGCAGTTTTCCCTTTACACCACCATAGTTGGCTGGATCCATCCATACCAGGAACTCCCAGCATCGAGAGAAGGAAATGGACAAAGAGTGGAAGATTTCTCTGGAATGAATGCTAGAAGAAAAATTTTGACGTTTTAAGTCTCAGCTGACAGAAAACTTTGTAAAATATCAATCTCAAATATTATTATGCTACCAGTATTATACCAAGTAATGTAAGGCATTATCGTGTATTGATGTAGATATTAAAAAATGCATTACAGACTAATTAAAATAATAATAAAAAACTAACAAAATAAAACATAGTTTTATGCCCCAAATCCAAGGACATTTCTTTTCCTCATACAATATTGGCTTTGAGTCAGTATTTTGGAATAAAGCCACTACTTAGTCCATTAGTTTATTGGGCAGTTGGCCTCTCTTTGGTTTGCATCACAGAAACCGCAACACAATCTTCACCATTTAGCTGTTCTAATGGGTTTCTGTCGACAGATTTTAGGTTACTTTTACTTCAGTTCAGCCTTTTAGTACAGACCACAGACACCAATCAAACATTCATGAACTCAGTGTTAATAGTTTCGATGTGCTTCTGGATTTTAAGAGACTTACTTTATTTATTCATGCCATCATAAATAATGATAACAAATGACTATTAGATTTCATTCCATACGGTGACTGACATAAATGTTTCTCGGAAAGTCTGAATGTCAAACCTGTTGGTGATGTACTCCACATAGCCAATGGCATCCTCTATCTTCCGTTTTTTAGTACACAAAATGATCCTGTTAAAGTTCCCATACACCACAGTAGAACCAAGACGCTTGAACTCTGCAACCAGCCTGAAAGGAGAAAAATAAATAAAATAATTAACAAAAGGACAGGACACTGAAAACTGTAGACAATAACAGCCAAAAGTTGAATCCAATCAAAAGTCTAACCTCAATATTGAGCCAAATGAGAAACACAACTGGACCATTAAACAAACAAAAAAACATCAGCTGCTGCCTCCAATATTGAACACAACAGAATGAAGAACTGAACAATGAAGAATTGCCTAATTATCATATTTAGGAACATTTTTAAAAAAAATCAAAACAAAGCTTCCATGAGTTGACTGAGGTTAGTTAACATTATCAGCCAAAAGGAGACTATTTATGCTAATGTGTCACATTAGCATAAATAGTTACACATTAGGTTAAAAAATTATCCATTTTTAGGGCCATTCATATGTGGTAATAAATCCAATATAAACTGGATATCTGTAGTGTTTCTGTCAGTAGTGTAAGTGGACAAATTAGTTATTCCCCATCAATGGAAATGCCACGGTTATGGTTCTCTTTTATTCGACCAGTTAATTTTCACTGGAGAAGATGCATTATGTTCTGCCAAACTTAAGTGGGTTCAGCATTTGCCTGCTCTGCTAAAAACAAACACAACTACTCTGAAAACCAGAAAGCAAATCAAAACCATAAATTATGTTCATTCCTGATATTATGATCCAAGTTATGTACGACATTTGTTATGACACCCTGGCATCTTTTTGTTTTGTACTTGTTCTGCTGCTTGATAGTTGGGAAGAAAATAAAGCAAGAAGATGGGCAAAGTGCAGTGGAGGATGATAGCTTAGGCCAGTGGACACATGATGAAGTAATGTCTTTTAAGCCTCTGGGGAATGTGTGTTAAGCAAGTGTAAGTGGAGATATCAGATTTGGGTTTCTTTTATAAGTACATGTAATCAAGCAGCCAAAAAAAAAAAAAAAAAAAAAGGGATTTAGGACAAAAATTGGATCTGGGCATCAAGACCTGCTGTGTAAATGCAGCCAGAGATGGGGGATGGGAAATCATAGAATAAGATATTGCAATGCTCAACGTATCAAAGTCAAAGTCAAAGTGCCTTTATTGTCATTCCATTGCTAATAAACAATGCAACGAAATTGAGATACTGCTCCCTAAAAACAAACTATCACACTCACAGTTCACTCATGCATTTAACATTCTCATAATTACAACAATAAATAATGCTTGAAACAATATTACCTAAAAGTTGAATACAATATGTACATAGCAATAATGAAAACATACTGAGCGATAAATATATAAGACCAGCTTATACACACAGGGTTATTGCCACAAAATAACCTAAAATAACATAAAATAATATCAGCAGTCTGTACGTGTTACATAAATCCGTTCAAAATACATACTGCCGCTGGGAAAAAATATGATTAAACCTGGTAGTCCAGGTTTTATGGGATCTGTACCGCTTTCCTGAGGGGAGCAAGTGAAAGAAATCATGGCCTGGATGAGTGCAGTCTTTAATGATGGCAGTAGCTCTGTTGAGGTACTGAGACCTGGAAATCTCTTCCAGAGAAGGGACAGAACAGTCAGTGATTTTTTGCACAGTCTCGATCACTCTCTGGAAGGCTTTGCGGTCTGCGGCTGAACAGCCCTCATACCAAACCGTGATGCCATATAACAGAATGCTCTCAATAGCAGAGTGATAAAATAAAACCAGCAACTGTGCATTCAGGCCATTCTTCTTGCGGAGCCTCAGAAAAGTGTAGACGTTGTTGAGCCTTTTTTATCGTAGCTATGGTGTTAACTGCCCAGGTAAGGTTGTGAGAAATATGAACACCCAGAAACTTAAAAGCCTCCACCCTCTCCTTGCCTATATATAGAGGAGGCGGCTCACTGCTATGCTTCCTAAAATCAATAATGAGTTCTTTTTTTTTTTGTATTCAATAGCAGATTATTATCTGAGCACCATCTCACCAGTTTCTGGACCTTATCTCTGCACGCGGACTCATCTCCTCCTGATATGAGCCCCACTACTGTTGTGTCATCTGCTAACTTCACTATAATGTTTGTGGGATGAACAGGTATGCAGTCATATGTGTACAATGAATACAAAGTGGGGCTCAACACACAGCCCTGTGGCGAGCCTGTGTTAAGCATGACTGTAGAGGAGGAATGGGGTCCGAGTCTAACAGTCTGTTCTGTTTGTTAGGAAGTCCTTAATCCAGCTGCAAGTGTGAGTAGGCAGACCAAGCTGAAGCAATTTGGTGATGAGAATGTTGGGAATAATTGTATTAAATGCCGAGCTATAGTCCACAAACAACATTCTTAAATAGCTCCCCTTGTCTTCTAAACGGCTGAATGCCGAGTGGAGAGCTATAGCAATAGCATCTTCAGTGGATCTGCTCCGCCTGTAGGCAAACTGGTACCGATCAAAGTCTGGGAGGAGACTAGGCAAAAGATGTTTCAATACCATTTTCTCAAAGCACTTCATAATAATGGGTGTTAATGCTACTGATCGATAGTCATTCAGACTGCTAGTAATATGTTTTTTAGGCACAGGAATAATGACTGCAGATTTTAAACGCTGTAGAACAACGGCTGCCTTGAGAGACAAGTTAAAAATGTCAGTCAAAACAGAGCATAGCTGATCTGCACATGCTCTGAGCACCTTTCCTGGCACTCCATCGGGACCAGTAGCCTTTCTCGGGTGAACTGCTCTCAGTGTCCGTCTCACCTCATGATCCTGCAGGGTAAGCACATTAGAGCTGGCATTCAATAACGTCAGTGGGTCCGGGCGAGGTGTATTTGCCTCAAACCGTGCGAAAAAGCAGGTTCAATTCTTCTGCCAGTGAGGTGCTGATGTCACTGGAAATGATGCTGCTGCCCTTATAGTTTGTGATATGGTGAAAGCCTTGCCATACTTGTCTCGAATCATTATCAGAAAAATGGTCCTCAACTTTCTTCTTATACACCTGTTTAGCCTCCTTAATGCCTTTCTTCCGTGAGCACCCGTTCCAGTGGTTCAAAGTCTGGTGCTTGGAATGCCAGACAGATGTCGTCTGCATAGATGAATTTGCGGGATTTTGTAGTAGGCAGGTCGTTTATGTAGAGGTTGAACAGAGTTGGAGCTAGAACTGAGCCTTGTGGGAGTCCGTTTTTCTGCATTCTCCATGCACTTGTGTTCTGACTGAGGTGGACTCTGAACCTTCGGTTGGTCAGCAGCGTTTTTATAATTGCTGTTGCCCAAGCAGGGATCGCCTTTTATAAGTTTCAGGAGGAGGCCTTTGTGCCAGACCGTATCATAGGCGGCTGTAAGATCGAGAAACACAGCCCCTGTCTTCAGTCTGCTCTCGAAGCCATTTTCAATGAAGGTGGTTAGGGCCAGTACTTGTTCTCCTGTACTGCGGTCCTTGCGAAAACCTGCTTGATCCACACTTAGAATATCCTCTATTTCTGGGGAAATGCGTTGCAGTATTAGGCGCTCCATGATTTTGTAAGGAACGCTGAGTAGGGAGATTGGGCGGTAGCTTGCTGGTAGTTTGTGGTCTTTGCCAGGTTTTGGGATGGCAATGACCTTTGCTGCCCGCCATTTCTTTGGGATCGAGTTCGTTTGTGTGATCCTTGTGTAGAATTGTGTCAACCAGGTTAGGGCTCGGGGGCCAAGATTTTTCATGAATTCTGGGAAGATGTTATCGTATCCTGCTGCCTTTCCACATTTCAGGCCCTGTAGGACTTTCTCCAGTTCAGCAGCCTCGAAGGGTTCAGGATTCGTTTCCTCTACAGGCATTTTTTGGTGTTTTTTTAGCTCAGTTGTAACTGCTGTTCTGGTGTCTTTGTCTTGGGGTGCTTTGGCGATAGTCAGTAGGTGGGATGCAACTTGGTTGGGTGTGACGGATGGTCGGCTTTGGCTAGGGGGCTTCTGTGCAGCTCCTAGGCGACGGATGAGGCTCCAACATTTCCTGCTAGAGTGGGTAAAGCTCCGGTCAGCAACTGTCTCCTCCCATTTCTTTCGCCGGGCTGTATTTAGCGATTCAATGAGATGGTCTGCTATCTCTGGGTCCCCTGATGTTTGATAGGATTGTAGGAGGGCAGCACTTTCTCCGTCCAAACATGGGACATAGAGGGGTCGGTAGCCTCGTGGGATTGCAGTATGGGCAGCCTTGAAGATTTGAACCACTGGAATGGGTGCTCACGGAAGATCTTGCTAAACTGGACCAGTTCTGCAAAATCTGGCGCCTAAAACCAAGCCCAGCAAAAACCGTCTCCAGTGTATTTCATCTCCACAATGCAAAAGCTGCCAGAGAACTAAACATCCACCTGAGCGGACTCAAGCTTAAGCATGCCCCAAATCCAACTTATCTTGGAGTGACCCTTGATAGGACCTTATCCTTCAAGGAACATCTAAAGTGGACGGCTGCTAAGGTGAAAGTATGAAACAACCTGCTCTGCAAGCTCGCTGGTGCAAAATGGGGGGGGCGGCAGTCTCCACCCTGCGCACCTCAGCACTGGCCCTTTCATACTCTGTAGCAGAATATTGTGCCCCTGTCTGGTCCAGGTCATCTTACACACACCATGTAGACACCCAGCTCAACTCAACCATGAGAACTATAACTGGAACAATCCGCTCAACACCACTCCCCTGGCTCTCTGTACTGTCAAACATAGCCCCTCCACACATCCGGCGAGCAGCATTAACTCAAAGGATGCTCCAAAAAGTTAAAGATTTTCCTCACTTACCAATCCATGCAGATATCTACACCCCACCCACTGCCCGACTTTCATCCAGACGGCCGATTTGGAAAAACCCTCCCCCAGCTGACTTTACCATCCAGACAGCTTGGCAAGAGGAATGGGAGACCAAGGAGGTCCCAAACAAACAGCTGGTGATAAACCCCAACCAACAGGTCCCGGGCACCAACCTCCCAAGGAGACAGTGGTCTACACTCAATCGCTTCAGGACTGGACATGGCCCCTGCTTAGCCAGCCTTCACAGATGGGGCAGTAGCCCTAGCCCACTGTGCGCATGTGGAGAGGAGCAAACTATGGAACACATCATAGAGGCTTGCCCGCTCCAAAGACTGGAAGGAGGATTACACACCCTCCATACAGCAAACCAGGAGGCAACTGCTTGGCTTAAGGACTTTGCATTCGCTAAATAAATAAATAAAATGCCTTTCTTCAGATTAGCCCGGGCGGTGCTATACAGATCTGTATCCCCTGACCTGAAGGCTGTATCACGGGCTCTGAGGAGTGCCTGGACTTCTTTTGTCATCCAAGGCTTCTGGTTAGGAAAAACCCTGATGCATTTTTCCACAGTCACCTGGTTGATACAGTAGGTGATGTAGCATAACACAGTCTGTGTGTACATTTCCAAATCCTCATTCTTGAATAAATCCCACAGAGTGTTTGAAAAACAGTCCTGAAGCCGAGAAAGCGCTCCCTCAGGCCATGTTGTGATGCTCTTTATAGTAGGTCTAGCAGTTCTCCTGAGGGGGGTGTATGCTGGGATGAGGAGCAATGATAGATGGTCTGACAGGCCAAGATGTGGACACGGCACAGCTCTGTAGGCATGCTTCAGGTTCGAATACACCCGATCAAGACAATTCGTTCCCCTAGTGGCACATTTCACATACTGTGTGAAATTAGGCAGCACAGTTTTCAAGCATGCTTGATTAAAATCACCAGCTATAATGTGAACACCTTTGGGATAGGCCTGCTGTTGTTTATTTATTACACTGTACAAATGACTAAGGGCCGCTTTAGTATTTGCATCAGGAGAAATATAGACCGCTGTTATAATAACCACTGTCAGCTCTCTTCGAAGATAAAAAGGCCGACATAAAACTGACATTGTCTCTAAATCAGGAGAACAGTAAGTGTTAATAATACGACTGTGGTTAGTCCAAGTGTTGTGAAGAAAGATGCAGAGACCGCCCCCTCTATGTTTACCGGGTTCCGCTGTTCGGTCCATACGGTGAAGTGTGTGCCCTGGTAGTTGCACTGCAGCATCGATGATCAGTGGGTGGAGCCAGCTTTCTGTTAACAACAGCACACAGCAGTCTCTCACAGTTTTACTAGTTGCCAGCTGTAGCTCTAGATCATCCATCTTGTGGACGATGCTTCTGGCGTTGGAGAGAAAAATGCTGGGTAGCGGAGGTCTATGCGGCTGTCTCTTCAGCCTCACTAGCAGGCCTGACCGGCATCCCCACTTTTACTTTCTCTCCCTCCTCTGTCTGCGTCGCTTCCCAGGACTGACAACAATCCATGGTGATATGGTATCGTGAGATTGTGATAATATTGTACAGTGGCCCAAGTAGTGGAATGATATCGTATTGTGGGGCCTCTGGCAATTACCACCCTACAGGATATGTGTCAGGATATGTCATTTTTGTATTGACGTGCATACTGTATGTGTATGTGGGTCATTTTGGAAGACAAACAGGTTCATGTTAGAGTCAGTTAAAAGTAAATATGAATATCATAACTTCCGGTTATGGCTGCCACGTAGGACGGACGTGTCTCGCTCTGCTCTGCTCCTGGAGAAAAAAAATCGGCAAATAACTCTCTCATTTGGGACAGAACGTATCTCAGCATTTGGGCGAGGATATGTCGGCGAAGCCTAAGGCTGGAAAACCAGGAAAAGGAAAAAGCGAGCCGCCGAAACAGTCCAAATTAACGGACTTTCAGGTCTGTGACGCAGCAAACAAAACTCCATATATGGCGGAGGAGGCTGGCAACGGTGCGATGTCTGCGCGGGGAGGCGCAGATGCGCTGATGGCTGCCATGAGTTCAATGAGAGCGGACTTTTCCTCTAGATTTGATGGGATTATGACAGCGTTGGAAGGAATAAGAAAGGAATTGGGTGACTGTGTAGAACGAACGGCGCAGATGGAGCTCCGTCTCGCTAGTGCTGAAGATGACGTCACCCGTCTTCAATTAAAGGTGCGCACTTCCATCCATCCATCCATCTTCTACCGCTTTTCCGGAGGTCCGGGTCGCGGAGGCAGCAGTTCAAGAAGAGAAGCCCAGACTTCCCTCTCCCCAGCCACCTGCTCCAGCTCTTCAGAGGGGATACCAAGGCGTTCCCAGACTAGCTGGGAGACATAGTCTCTCCACCGAGTCCTGGGTCTGCCCCGGGGTCTCCTCCCAGTGGGACGTGCCTGAAACACCTCAAGTGGGAGGCGTCCAGGAGGCATCCTAATCAGATGCCCATACCACCTCAACTGACTCCTTTCAATGTGGAGGAGCAGCGGTTCTACTCTGAGCCTCTCCCGGATGACTGAGCTCCTCACCCTATCTCTGAGGGTGAGTCCAGCAATCCTACGGAGAAAGCTCATTTCAGCCGCTTGTATCCGCGATCTCGTTCTTTCGGTCATTACCCAAAGCTCGTGACCATAGGTGAGAGTAGGAACGTAGATTGACTGGTAAATCGACAGCTTTGCCTTAGAACTAAGCTCCCTCTTCACCACAACAGACCGGTACAACGTCCGCATCACTGCAGATGCTGCTCCAATCCGTCTGTCGATCTCTCGCTCCATTTTCCCCTCACTCGTGAACAAGACCCCAAGATACTTAAACTCCTCCACTTGGGGCAGGAGCCTGTCCCCAACCCGGAGAGGACAATCCACCTTTTTCCGGCTGAGGACCATGGACTCGGACTTGGAGGTGCTGATTCTCATCCCAGCCGCTTCACACTCAGCGGCAAACCGTCCCAGCAAGAGCTGTAGGTCATTGCTGGATGAAGCCAACAGGACAACATCATCTGCAAACAACAGAGATGAGATCCTGTGGTCACCAAGCATGACACCCTCCATTCCCTGGCTGCGCCTAGAAATCCTGTCCATAAAAATTATGAACAGGACCGGTGACAAAGGGCAGCCCTGGCGGAGTCCAACTCTCACTGGGAATGACTCCGACCGAGTGTTGGCAATGCGAACTAAACTCTCACAACGGTCGTACAGAGACCGAATAGCTCGTAACAACAAGCCCGATACCCCATACTCCCAAAGCACCCCCCACAAAAATCCACGAGGGACGCGGTCAAATGCCTTCTCCAAGTCCACAAAACACATGTAAACTGGTTGGGCAAACTCCCACGAACCCTCAAGAATTCTCGAGAGGGTAAAGAGCTGGTCCGATGTGCCACGGCCAGGACGAAAACCACATTGCTCCTCCTGAATCCGAGGTTCGACCAACGGCCGGACTCTCCTCTCCAATACCTTGGCATAGACCTTCCCAGGGAGGCTGAGGAGTGTGATCCCTCTAAAGTTGGAGCACACCCTCCGGTCCCCTTTTTTGAAGAGAGGAACCACCACCCCGGTTTGCCATGCCAAAGGCACTGCCCCCGACCTCCACGCAATGTTGCAGAGGCGTGTCAACCATGACAACCCAACAACATCCAGGGCCTTGAGGTACTCGGGGCGAATCTCGTCCACCCCCGGGGCCCGGCCACCAAGGAGATTTTTAACCACCTTGGCGACCTCAGCCCCTGTGATAGGCGAGTCATCCCCCTCGTCCCCAAACCCTGCTTCCTCTGTGGAAGGCGTATCAGTGGGATTGAGGAGATCCTCGAAGTATTCCTTCCACCGCCCGACGATATCCCCAGTTGAAGTCAACAGTGTCCCATCCGCACCATACACAGTGTGGACGGGGAGCTGCTTTCCCCTCCTGAGCCGCCGAACAGTTTGCCAGAATCTCTTTGAAGCCGACCGAAAGTCTTGTTCCATGGCCTCACCGAACTCCTCCCATACCCGGGTTTTTGCTTCAGCAACCACCCGAGCTGCACTCCGCTTGGCCTGCCGGTACACCTCAGCTGCTTCGGGAGTCCCACAAGCCAACCAAGCTTGATAGGACTCCTTCTTCAGCTTAATGGCCCCCCTCACCACTGGTGTCCACCACTTGGTTCGGGGGTTGCCACCACGAGATGCACCGACCACCTTGCGGCCGCAGCTCTGGGCTGCCGCTTCAACAACAGAGGTGGAGAACATGGCCCATTCAGACTCCATGTCTCCAGACTCCCTCGGAATGTGGTTGAAGTTCTTCCGGAGGTGGGAGTTGAAGACCTCCCGGACAGGGGCCTCAGCCAGACGCTCCCAGCACACCCTCACTATACGTTTGGGTCTACCAGGTCTGAATGGCTTCCTCCCCTGCCATCGGATCCAACTCACCACCAGGTGGTGATCAGTTGACAGCTCTGCACCTCTCTTTACTCGGGTGTCCAAGACATACGGTCGCAGGTCTGATGATACGATAACAAAATCGATCATCGACCTGCGGCCTAGGGTGTCCTGGTGCCAGGTGCACATATGGACACCCTTATGCTTGAACATGGTGTTCGTTATAGACAGACTGTGGTTAGCACAGAAGTCCAATAACTGAACACCACTCGGGTTCAGATCGGGCAGGCCGTTCCTCCCAATCACCCCCCTCCAGGTTTCACTGTCGTTGCCCACGTGCGCATTGAAGTCCCCCAGTAGGACAATGGAGTCTCCAGGAGGAGCACCCTCCAGCACCCCAGTCACAGACTCCAAAAAGGGTGGGTACTCTGAAACATCATTTGGTGCATAGGCACAAATGATGGTCAGGACCCGTTTCCCAACCCGAAGGCGCAGGGAAGCAACCCTTTCGTCCACCGGGGAAAACTCCAATATAGAGGCAGCAAGGTGGGGCGATACAAGAATACCTACCCCTGCTCGTCGCCTCTCGCCCGGGGCAACTCCAGAAAAGGCCAAGCTCCAGCCCCTCTCCAGGAGACTGGTTCCGGAACCGGAGCTGTGTGTTGAGGTGAGGCCAACTATATCTAGCCGGTATCGCTCAATCTCGTACACCAGCTCAGGCTCCTTCCCCACCAGAGAGGTGACATTCCACGTACCAAAAGCCAGTTTAGAAAGCTTGGGATCAGTCCGCCAAGGTCTCCGCCTTTGACTGCCACCTAATCCACATAGCACCGGACTTCCATGATCCCTCCTGCAGGTGGTGAACCTACTGGAGGGCGGACCCATGTAACTCCTTCGGGCTGAGCCCGGCCGGGTCCCATGGGTGGAAACCCGGCCACCAGACGCTAGCCTTCGAGCCCCTCCCCCAGGCCTGGCTCCAGGGTGGGGCCCCGGTAACCCCATACCGGGCAGGGTACACTGAATCCTTGATATACAATTTATCATGAGAGTCTGTTGGATCGTTCTTCGTCTGGCCCTTCACCCAGGACCAGTTTGTCTTGGGAGACCCTATCAGAGGCAAATTGCCCCGGACAACATAGCTCCTGGGATCACTGGGGCACGCAAACCCCCCCACCACGATAAGGTGACGATCCATGAGGGGGGGTGCGCACTTTGGAAAAGTGCGCACCCCCCCTCATGGATTTTTTTTTTTTTTTTTTTTTTTTTTTTTTTTCCAAGGTGCGCACTTTGGAAAAAAAAAAAAATCTCTGGAAGATAATATTTTGGATTTGGAATCTCGGTCGAGACAGAATAATTTGAGGCTGGTGGGTCTTCCAGAGGAATCAGAAGGTCGGGACGTATGTTCCTTTCTGGAAAAGTGGATTCCGGAGGTGCTGGGCAGCGAGGAGTTGCAATCAGCAGTGGTTCTGGAAAAAGCACATCGCATTGGCCCACGGAGAGATAAGGGACCGCCGAGGACCTTAATTATGAAGTTTCTTAGCAACAGAGACAGGATGAAGATCTTCAACGCTGCACGTGCTAAAGGAGAGATTAAACACCAGGACCAGCAGGTGCGGTTCTACCCAGATTTGGCCACAGGAATCCAGCAATTGAGGAAGCAGTTTGATCCCGTACGTAAGGAGCTGCGCAACCTTGGGATTCGTCATGGTGTAATCTATCCTGCGAGACTGCTGACCACGTATGAGGGCAGAACCCACATCTTCAAGACCCCAGAGGAGGCGCAGGAGTTCATCAAGAAGATCAAAGAAGAAGAAGAGACTGGTGGGAGCTAAGCATGAACAAAATATAAGGTAGAATAATTAAGCATTTGCACAGGCATCTGACTGACTTGAAGTAAATAGTAAGTTTACAAAATATAGATTGTATTATATATTAAAAAAACAAAACAAAAACAAAACAAACAAAAAAAAAAAAACTATGATGTACAAAGTTGTTAAAAATTTTGGAGTTAAGTTGGAAAACTACAGAGGAGAGTTAATGTTACGTCATTAAAAGCAGTAGAGTTAGGGTGATTGGGAGGATGAAGAAGGAGTGGCTTAGGCTGTTCCCCGTGGGTGTGGAACGGTTGATGGCTATATCGGGAGACAGAATTTTTCTTTTGATTTTGGGGGGTTTGCCACAAGTGTGGGAAGGGGAAATTTGTTTGTGTGTAGTTTGTAGGATGAATGTTCAACCACTCATGTTTTTGCTTCTCTGTATGAGCATGTTTACACTGCAAGGTAATCCCAAACTCTCTATTGATCATGGACCAAAGTGTTAATCTTAATTTAACTTCATGGAATTGCAGAGGTCTACAAAATTTAAAAAAACTTAAACAAGTTATGAATAAAATAAAGGACATGGGTTCAAGAATTGTGTTTTTACAAGAAACTCATCTGATAGAGGAGGATGTTAAAAGAATTAGGAGTAGATGGCAGGGAAGTGTATTCACCTCTTCATTTTCATCCCGAGCCAGGGGAGTTATGACTCTCATACATAAATCAGTTCCTTTTCAAGTGAAAAATGTAATTGGAGACAAATTTGGAAGATATGTAATCATTCAAGGTTCTTTGCTATTAGAAAATATAAATCTTGTGAACTTATATGGTCCCAATATAGATGATCAGAAGTTCTTTGCTAATTTATTTCTCATCTTATCATCACTTACAGGGCAACATATAATAGCAGGGGATTTTAATTGTACATTGAATCCAGGTGTGGATAGATCAACAGGACTGGATTGTACGCACATTGGATGTAGGATGACTATTAATCATTTTATGAAAGAATTGAGATTGTTAGATATATGGAGAGAAATGAAACCACAAGTTAAAGCCTATTCTTGTTATTCCAGTACCTACAAGACATTCTCATGTATTGATTATTTTTTGATTTCCACAGAATTAAGGTCCAAGATTCAAAACTGCTTTTATGATAACATCGTGATCTCTGATCATGCACCCTGTTGTCTAATATATGTAGATAAAAAATTGACAAAGGAATCAGGCAGATGGCAATTTCAGCATAAATGGCTTCAGGATGAGGAATTTGTCAAGTATATAGAAAAACAGATAGACGAGTTCTTTGACATCAATACTACACAAACATCAGCATGTGTAAAGTGGGAGGCTTTCAAAGCTTTTATTAGGGGACATATTATTAGTTATACAGGATCAAAATCTAAGAAGACTCGAGAGGAGAGAGCTAAATTGGAACATAAAATAAAAAGTCTTCAGGAAAAAGTGTATGCAGGAAGAGATCCAAGGTTGGAGAATGAATTACTGATTTTGAGAGCTGAATACGACAAAAAAATCAGCGAATAGAGCTGCCTCGAGTCTTCTAAGATTGAAACAATCTTTTTATGAACAAGGTGAAAAATCAGGAAAATTATTAGCATGGCAGATTAAACAATTGGAAATTAAAACACCAATAACCAGTATTATAAGTAACGGACAGGTAGTTATAGATCCTTTAGAAATTAATAGAGCCTTTAGAGATTACTATGAAAAATTATATGATACCAAAAATGAATCTGATTTAACAAAACTAAATGGGTTTTTGAACAAACTATCTATACCGTGTATTCCAAATGAAAACAGGGAGATATTGGAGTCTAAAATTAGTCAAGAAGAAGTTGGGCTAGCCATTGATAATATGAAATCAGGAAAAAGTGCAGGACCAGATGGTCTTCCAGTTGACCTTTATAAAAAATGTAAGAATAAATTAATAAAACCTTTTTTGGAAATGGTTTTAGAAGCATTTCAAAATAATAATTTACCATCATACATAAATAATGCCTTAATTATACTGCTGCCAAAACCAGGTAAGCCCTCTAATAAATGTGAAAATATGAGACCAATAAGCCTATTAAACGCCGACCTTAAGATAATCTGTAAAATTTTAGCAAGACGAATACAAGAAATTTTACCAAATATTATTAATCGAGATCAGAATGGCTTTATAAAGGGTAGACAAGGCTTCCATAATGTAAGAAGACTATTTAATATTATTTATTTTAATAAAGAAGCACCGGATACAGCTCTCCTATCATTGGACGCCGAAAAGGCCTTTGATAGAGTTGAATGGCCCTTTCTTTTTGAAGTCCTACAAAGGTTTGGACTTGGAAATAATTTCATAAAATGGGTTCAAATAATATACAATAATGCTACAGCAGAAATCCTAACAAATAACAATATTTCAAAACCAATAAAAATCAATAGAGGATGTCGACAAGGCTGTCCACTTTCACCTTTACTGTTTACTATGGCAATTGAACCTTTAGCGATAGCGATACGTTTACATTCACAAATATATGGAATTAAAGTTGGACCAACAGAACATAAAATCTCCCTGTACGCCGATGATATAATTTTGTTTATGTCGAATCTAAAAAAATCAATTCCAACCTTGTTGAATTTAATAAAGAATTTTGGGGAAATATCAGGATATAAAATAAATAAAACTAAATCTTCAATATTAATGCTAAATGAGACCCAGAGAAATTACCCAGCCCCTGAGGTAAATCAATTCAATGTTGTAAATCAGTTTAAATATTTAGGAATCCAAATTATGCCTAAGCTAGAATCAGTCGCCAGTGTCAACTATGAAGCCTTAATGTCAGATATCAATGAGTTAACTCAGAGATGGATGTCACTACCAATGTCGATGATCGGGAGAATCAATATACTTAAAAGTAATATTTTACCTAAAATACTTTATTTATTTCAATACATTCCCTTATCACCACCTTTAGATCTATTCTCAAGAATAAAAAAAAAGTTAGTGGAATTTATATGGAACAACAGGAGGGCTAGATTACGTTTGTCTTTATTATATTTACCATTTGATCGTGGAGGTCTGAAATGTCCAAATTTTATGTTGTATTATTGGTCGGCACAACTGAGGTCTATGACATATTATTTTTCATCAAATGATCTCCCTCACTGGACTGAAATGGAATCATACAATTTACCTTTACCTCTTCCCATATTCATATACTCAGATTCGGCAAAAAAATTACAAAAACAAGTTAAAAATCCATTTGTAAAGCATATGATCAAAATATGGTGTGAAGCTAAAAACTATTTAAAAGAACCACAGTTATTGTCACAATTTAGTCCAATATGGGGTAATCAATATTTTAAACCAGGGAGAGCGGACGCTGTATTTAAAGTATGGAATTTAAAAGGGATACAAAAGATTCAGGATTTATATTTGCCATGTGCAGACAACATAATGTCTTTTGAAGAGCTGAGGATCAAATTTAATCTCAATAGAACACATTTTTTTAAATATCTTCAACTTAGAAACTTTATTCGATCAAATCAAAATAAAGCTCTCACTCGACCTATTTATTCATCCTTGGAAAAAATGATGATGAAAGATAGTAAAAGAAAGGGTATTATTTCAGAGTTTTATAACTCATTGACACTATCTTCAAGTGAAAATTCACTGAAAAGATTAAACTACTGGAAAGAAGATCTGCAAATTGAAATTTCAGAGGAACAATGGGAATTGGCTTGTACAGAAGCTCAAACCAAATCAATAAATGCACGCCTTAAATTGATACATTTCAAATGGTTAATGCGGATGTATGTTACACCGGTGGAGTTAAATAGATACAACAAAAATATACCAGATACATGCACAAAATGCATGGAAAGTAAAGGAACCCTATTTCATTGTTTATGGGAATGTAGATTAATAAGAATGTTTTGGGAAGAGGTGAGGGTAACAATTGAAAAAATAATCTCAAAACAAATCATATTGAATCCTAAACTGTTTTTGTTGGGTCTGTACCCAGAAAAGCATAATTTTAATAAAAGTGAAAGAACATTCATAGACCTCAGTTTGCTTAATGCCAAAAAATGTATTGCACTATTATGGAAAAAGACTCATAGACCAGATGTGACTCAGTGGTTAAGACAGATGTTAACAAACCTTCCATTAGAAAGAATAACATATATACTGAAATCAAAGGAAATTGTGTTTGAGAATATATGGAGACCTTTTATTGATTATGTAAAAAATTTAAACATAACTCTTGAAGAAGGTGAATGATATGTGCGGACCTTGTAAATTCCAAACTGGTGAACATAATATGTATACTTATGTATTGGATTGTCTAGACTAAACAGAGGAGCATTGTTGAAGACTTGATTTTGTTGGTGGTTGTTGGTGTTTTTAGTGCATTTTTTTTTTTGTAGTACTTTAGTGTTAGTGTTTGATTGTTTGTATCATGTTTGTTAAAAAAAAAAAAAGGTTCAATAAAGATATTGTGGAAAAAAAAATATGAATATCATATATAACAAGCAATGTGGCTTGCACTGTGAACCTAACCTAAATACAGTGGATATAAAAAGTCTACACACCCCTGTTCAAATGCCAAGTTTTTGTGATGTAAAAAAAATGAGACCAAGATAAATCATTTCAAAACTTTTTCCACCATTAATGTGACCTATAACCTGTACAACCCAATTGAAAAACAAACTGAAATCTTTAAAGGGGAAAAAAAACCCAATAATAATAATAATAATAATAATAATGATAACAATAATAATAAACTTACAATAACCTGGTTGCATAAATATGCACACCCTTAAACTAATACTTTGTTGCAGCACCTCTGGCTTTTATTACAGCACTCAGTCTTTTTGGGTAGGAGTTTATCAGCGTGGCACATCTTGATGCAGCAATATTTGCCCACTCTCTCCAAAAATGCTACACATCTGTCAGATTGTGAGGGCACCTCCTGTGCACAGCCCTCTTCAGTTCACCCCATAGATGTTCAATCGGATTCAGGTCTGGACACTGGCTGGGCCAATCCAAAACCTTAATCTTCTTCTGGTGAAGCCACTCTTTTGTTGATTTGGATGTGTGCTTTGGGTTACTGTCGTGCTGAAAGATGAAGTTCCTCTTCATTTACAGCTTTCTAGCAGAAGCCTGAAGGTTTTGTGCCAACACTGACTGGTATTTGGAACTGTTCATAATTCCCTCCACCTTGACGAAGGCCCCAGTTCCAACTGAAGAAAAACAGCCCCAAAGCATGATGCTGCCACCACCATGCTTCACTGTAGGTATGTATGGTGTTCCTTTGGTGATAAGCAGTGTTGTGTTTGCGCCAAATATACCTTTTAGAGTTATGGCCAAAAAGTTCAAACTTGGTTTCATCGGACCATAACACATTTTCCCACATGTGTTTGGAAGATTTCAAATGTGTTTTTGCAAAATGTAGCTGGGCTTGGATGTTTTTCTTCATAAGATAAGGCTTCCATCTTGCCACCTTACCCCATAGCCCAGACATAAGAAGAAGACGGGAGATTGTTGTCACATGTACTAAACGGCCAGTACTTTCCAGAAATTCCTGCAGCTCCTTCAGTGTTGCTGCCGGCCTCTTGGCAGCCTCCCTGACCAGTTTTCTTCTCGTCTTTTCATCAATTTTGGAGGGACGTCCAGTTCTTGGCAATGTCACTGTTGTGCTATATTTTCTTTCCTTGATGATGACTGTCTTCACTGTGCTCCATGGTGTATTTAATGCCTTGGAAATTCTTTTGTACCCTTCTCCTGACTGATACCTTTGAACAACGAGATCCCTCTGATGCTCTGGAAGCTCTCTGCGGACCATGGCTTGTGCTGTAAGATGTGACTACAAAAATGTCAGGAAAAGCCTTCTAGAGCAGCTGAACTTTATTTGGGGTTAATCAGAGGCACTTTAAATGGTAACAGGTGTGTGCTGACTGGTTATCTTGGTTTCATTTTTTTACATCACAAAAACCTGTCATTTGAACAGGGGTGTGTGGACTTTTTATATCCACTGTACATAAACAATGCTTTCTGCAGCTTTAAAGGATAGGGCACTTACTGCAGAAACACTTTCTTCATCATGTTGAGCAGGGTGCGGTGCAAAGCAGGGTCGTAGAGGAGAGAACTTGGAGAATGCAGCCAGCGGTAGAAATGCATTACCTGGTTATCTGCGTACACATTGTGGTACTGAGTGATCTCCCTCACCCATCCAACCACCATGCTCTTTAAGATCCTATACATACAACACAGAGGGGGGAAAATGGTATCAGCAGCTGTAAAGGATTTAAATTTAAGGGTTTTTAAAACCTTTTTGTAAAACATTTGATCAAATTTTTGACTTTATATTGTCTCAATATTAACTGAAAACACAACAAATTTGGGACCATCGAAAAAACTCACAAAAAATATGCATTTCAATAAGCTCATTGTTGCCACTAAATAGGTAAGTTGTTCAGGTAAAATACCTGAAAGTAACTCCTAACATCACAACCAAAGGTCACAACTTAAAACCCTCTGGGATCCCACCAGAAAAACTCACACTGAGGACCCTTGGGACCCAAATGGGTCCCTTCACAAAAAGTGCTATAAAATCATATATTTTTCCCACTTTCAAAGTTTAAATCTTTTAATCAGCTTTAGCCCTAATCAGAACTATAAAATTCTTTTTTTTTTTTTTTTACATTTTATGCCATTTTTGTCAAAATAGCATCTAAGATGGCTGCTGAAAAAAATGACCTGCTAGGCAAACTACCTGGGTTTATCTATAGAGTTTTGTGGCTCAAACAGATGATAGTTAGTAAACAAAGTGCCAAATTTTTCTGAATGAATGAATGAATAAATAAAAAATATGCATACATTCATAGATGCACACATACAAAGTCCTAAATATACAAAAAAAAGTCACACATATAGGAAAAAAAAAACCAAATTCTGGAGAAAAGAAAAAAAGTTACAAATTTATAAGGAAAAAAAACATTTTCAAAAAAAGTCAAAAATCTACAAGAAGAAAAGTTGTAAATTTATGACAAAAGACTCGCTCCTTCCATTATGTTAAAATACAAAAAATGCAACTACAGAGTCACAAACCTGAACAGAATGTCCTACTGGAGGACTTCAGTGCACATGTGGGCAATGATGGTGAAACCTGGAGGGATGTGATTGGGAGGAATGGCCTCTCCGATCTGAACCCGAGTGGTGTTCAGTTATTGGACTTCTGTGCTAACCACAGTTTGTCCATAATGAACACCATGTTCAAGAAAAAAGGATGTTCATATGTGCACCTGGCATCAGGACACCCTAGGTCGCAGGTCGATGATCGATGTTATCGTGCCATCAGACCTGCAAACACATGTCTTGGACACTCAAGTAGAGAGGTACATAGCTGTCAACTGAACACCACCTGGTGGTGAGTTGGGTCCAGTGGCAGGGGTGGATGCCACTCAGACCTGGCAGGCCTAAACATATAGTAAGGGTGTGCTGGAAACGTCTGGCTGAGGCCCCTGTCCGGGAGGTCTTCAATTCCCACCTCCAGAAGAACTTCGACCACATTCCAAGGGAGTCTGGAGACATGGAGTCTGAATAGGCCATGTTCTCCACCTCCATTGTTGAAGCAGCTGTCCAGAGCTGTGGCCACAAGGTCGCTGGTGTATCTTGTGGTGGCAACCCCCGAACCAAGTGGTGGACACCAGTGGTGAGGGGGGCCATTAACCTGAAGGAATCCTATCAAGCTTGGTTGGTTTGTGGGACTCCTGAAACAGCTGAGGTGTACTGACAGGCCAAGCGTAGTGCAGCTCGGGTGGTTGCTGAAGCAAAAACTCAGGTGTGGGAGGAGTTTGGTGAGGCCATGGAATAAGACTTTCTGTCAGCCTCAAAGAGATTCTGCTGACATGGAGTGTTGCTGACTTCGACTGGGGACATCGTGAGGTGGTGGAAGGAATACTTCAAGGATCTCCTCAATCCCACCGACACGCCTTCCACAGAGGAAGCAGGACTTGAGGACAAAGGGGATAACTCACCCATCACAGGGGCTGAGGTCGCTGAAATGGTTAAAAAACTCTTTGGTGGCCAGTCCCTGGGGGTGGACGAGATTTGCCCCGAGTACCTCAAGGCCCTGGATGTTGTAGGGCTGTCATGGTTGACACGCCTCTACAACACTGCATGGAGGTCGGAGACAGTGCCTTTGGCATGGCAAACTGGGGTGGTGGTTCCTCTCTTCAAGAAGGGGGACTGGAGGGTGTGTTCCAACTTCAGGAGGATCACACTTCTCAGCCTCCCTGGGAATGTCTATGCCAGGGTACTGGAGAGGAGAGTTCGACTGCTGGTCGAACCTCGGATCCAGAAGGAGCAATGTGGTTTTCGTCCTGGCTATGGCACATCAGACCAACTCTTTACCCTCTTGAGAATCCTCGAGGGTTTGTGGGAGTTTGCCCAACCAGTCCACATGTGCTTTGTGGACTTGGAGAAAGCATTTGACCGCGTCCTTCGTGATCTCTTGTATGGGGTGCTGCGAGAGTATGGGGTATCGGGCTTGTTGTTAGAAGCTATCCGGTCCCTATACAACCATTGCAAGAGTTTGGTTCGTATTGTCAACACCTAGTCGGACTCGTTTCCAGTGAGAGTGGAAGGGCTCCAGCCAGGGCTGCCCTTTGTCACCAATCCTGTTCATAATGTTTATGGACAGGATTTCTAGGCGCAGCCAAGGAACGGAGGTTGTCATGTTCGGTGACCTCAAGATCTCATCTTTGCTGTTTGCAGATGTTGTCCTGTTGGCTTCGTCGAGCAATGACCTGCAGGTCTTGCTGGGACGGTTTGCTGCTGAGAGTGAAGCGGCTGGGATGAGAATCAGCACCTCCAAGTCCGAGTCTATGGTCCTCAGCTGGAAAAGGGTGGATTGCCTTCTCCGGATTGGGGACAAGCTCCTGCCCCAAGTGAAGGAGTTTAAGTATCTCGGGGCATCATTCACAAGTGAGGGGAGACTGGAGTGAGAGACTGAAAGACAGATTAGAGCAGCCTCTGCAGTGATGCGGACATTGTACCGGTCTGTTGAGGTGAAGAGGGAGCTGAGCTCCAAAGCAAAGCTGTCAATTTACTAGTCAATCTACATTCCTGCCCTCACCTATGGTTATGAGCTTTGGGTAATGACCAAAAGAATGAGATTGCGGGTACAAGCGGCTGAAATGAGCTTTCTCTGTAGAATTTCTGGACTCAACCCCAGAGATAGGGTGAGGAGCTCAGTCATCCGGGAGAGGATCAGAGTAGAACCGCTGCTCCTCCACATCAAAAGGAGCCAGTTGAGGTGGTATGGGCATCTGATCAGGATGCCTCCTGGACGCCTCCCACTTAAGGTGTTTCAGGCACATCCCACTGGGAGGAGACCCCGGGGCAGACCCAGGACATGCTGGAGAGACTGCGTCCCCCAGCTGGCCTGGGAACGTCTTGCTATTCTCTCTGAAGAGCTGGAGCAGGTGGCCGGGGAGAGAGAAGTCTGGGCTTCTCTGCTTGAGCTGCTGCTTCCGTGACCCGGATCCCCGGAAAAGCAGTAGAACATGGATAGATGGAACAGAATGATTTTCCTTACAATGCAAGAAGAGGCAGTTTTGAAAGTCAGGTCTGAGAGGCAGATTTAAGGACTGCTGGTCATTTCTCAGGATAACTGAGCCTTTAATTTTGCATAAATTAATTTAACAGCTTTTAAGGATCAGCAGAATCCTGAAGTGGACACAAAAACACAAAATATGACTTCCTCAAACAATAGAGGCAAAAAAAACAAGTTTTACCACGCTTCTTTTTTTTCTTTTTAGTCCAAATGCATTCTACACACCTGAAGGTGTTGGAGCAGAGTGCAGTCTCATCATAACTAGCGAGAGCACTTGCACCCTGGTTTCCTGACATCATGTCCTCTAATGAGCCCTGCTGAATCACATCAAAACTGACGCCCAAACTGGCTCCTCCCTCCATGTCATTGACGTGCTGCGACTGGAGGATGGTGTTCACCGCCAGGCTCTGCAGGTCCAGCTCCACACATACTAGAAGACAGAAAATAATACATGAATATCAAATGATTTTTTAAAATGCACTTCCTGTGAGATACAGACGTTTATGTACCTGTGGAATAACAGCCTTGTGCGTTGATCTCTACAGAAACCCTGTCATCACTTTCTATGACCAGACGACTGTCATCAGCTTCTTTTCCTCCGAGGTCGGGCCTGGCCGTGGGTGAGAGCCATAGCAGGTGGTTGTGTTTCCGTAGATGTCGTGCCAGGAACAAATCTGAGCCAAATATGGACACATCCTGGGGCAGGTTTCCCACAGGCAAGTGGTAATACCTGAAAGTCATTAGAATAAACAAACATTCAAATAATTCAAACCTGAAAATATATTTTACAAGAGGCTAAAACAGGGGCTGACAACTTCTTAAATTTAAACTTATAAATTTTTTTCTTCCAAATATGAAATTTTGTCCTATCAGTTTGCAACTTTCTCTCATAATGTTGCATCTTCTTCCCGTAATTTTTTTTCCCCCATAAATTAGATTTTTTTGCCTCCTATATCTGCAGCTTTTCTTGTAAGAAGCAGCCAGTCCAAACACAAAGCAATTTTTTGCATAGTGTGATTACAAATAGCGTCAATGTAAAGATGCAAATGCATGCAAATTAGTTTCTGAGCAAGTTGTAAAGCCTTGCAGAGGGGCAGGGCTGTCTTCATAACTTCTGCAGCTGCTTTCTACCTGCTGTGGCAATCCCAAAAACTCCATCATGTTTAGGTTTACGTTATCCAGCAGGGCACACATTTGGGAAAACATCACTGCCTCCTCCAGAAACTGCACTGACAGTTGCTTACAGTGTTAGCTTGCTAGCCCTCATTAGCTCATCAGTAGCAGGAGTAGGTGGGTGGATATAAACTACAGACGGTCTATCTCAGCTGCAGAGCTCCAGTCTATCTGTATGCAGGTGAGTCGCAGTCTCATTTTCTAACTAGTTTACTCTTCAGTGTTGATACTTTTACTCTGGTGATGACAGAATCCCAAGGCTGATTAGTAGGGGTGGGTTCAAGAGACTGAAGAATCGATATTGAATTGATTTTATTTGAATGATCTGATATCGATTCTCAAAATCCTGAGATTGATCTTTTTAATTTAATGCCTTTTCATGTGTTAAACTTATAAGGGGTTTACAGGGGAACTTTTGCATGGCTGAAGTCTCACATTCATATATTTATTTTACATTTCCAGCATTGGGTCTCCAAGAAATTCACAAGGAAAATAGTCATTACAATGGCAAAATTCATGACTGAATCAATATAGAATTGGATCAAAATTGAATTGAATCAATACCTTCCAAATAAGAACTAAATCGATTCTGGAAAATATTGATGATTCCCAGCCCTACTGATTAGCTATTGCAACCAACTCACTTGGATGCAAATTTGTGTGTATTTGCATCTTTACACTGACTTCATACAGTGGGGAAAAAAAGTATTTAGTCAGCCACCAATTGTGCAAGTTCTCCCACTTAAAAGATGAGAGAGGTCTCCAATTTTCATCATAGGTATACCTCAACTATGAGAGACAAAATGAGAAAAAAAAATCCAGAAAATCACATTGAAGGATTTTTAATGAATTAATTGGTAAATTCCTCGGTAAAATAAGTATTTGGTCAATAACAAAAGTTCATCTCAATACTTTGTTATATACCCTTTGTTGGCAATGACAGAGGTCAAACGTTTTCTGTAAGTCTTTACAAGGTTTTCACACACTCTTGCTGGTATTTTGGCCCATTCCTCCATGCAGATCTCCTCTAGAGCAGTGATGTTTTGGGGCTGTCGCTGGACAACACGGACTTTAAACTCCCTCCAAAGATTTTCTATGGGGTTGAGACCTGGAGACTGGCTAGGCCACTCCAGGACCTTGAAATGCTTCTTACGAAGCCACTCCTTCGTTGCCCGAGCAGTGTGTTTGGGATCATTGTCACGCTGAAAGACCCAGCCATGTTTCATCTTCAATGCCCTTGCTGATGGAAGGAGGTTTTCACTCAAAATCTCACGATACATGGCCCCATTCATTCTTTCCTTTACACGGATCAGTCGTCCTGGTCCCTTTGCAGAAAAACAGCCCCAAAGTATAATGTTTTCACCCCCATGCTTCACAATAGGTATGGTGTTCTTTCTCCTCCAAACACGACAAGTTGAGTTTTTACCAAAAAGTTCTATTTTGGTTTCATCTGACCATATGACATTCTCCCAATCCTCTTCTGGATCATCCAAATGCTCTCTAGCAAACTTCAGACGGGCCTGGACATGTACTGGCTTTAGTAGGGGGACACGTCTGGCACTGCAGGATTTGAGTCCCTGGCGGCGTAGTGTGTTACTGATGTAGCCTTTGTTACTTTGGTCCCAGCTCTCTGCAGGTCATTCACTAGGTCTCCCCGTGTGGTTCTCGTGATCATTTTGACCTCCCGGGGTGAGATCTTGCGTGGAGCCCCAGATCGAGGGAGATTATCAGTGGTCTTGTATGTCTTCCATTTTCTAATAATTGCTCCCACAGTTGATTTCTTCACACCAAGCTGCTTACCTATTGCAGATTCAGTCTTTCCCAGCCTGGTGCAGGTCTACAATTTCGTTTCTGGTGTCCTTTGACAGCTCTTTGGTCTTGGCCGTAGTGGAGTTTGGAGTCTGACTGTTTGAGGTTGTGAACAGGTGTCTTTTATACTGATAAAAGAGTTCAAACAGGTGCCATTAATACAGGTAACGAGTGGAGGACAGAGGAGCCTCTTAAAGAAGAAGTTACAAGTCTGTGAGAGCCAGAAATCTTGCTTGTTTGTAGGTGACCAAATACTTATTTTACCAAGGAATTTACCAATTAATTCATTAAAAATCCTTCAATGTGATTTTCTGGATTTTTTTTTTCTCATTTTGTCTCTCATAGTTGAGGTATACCTATGATGAAAATTGGAGACCTCTCTCATCTTTGAAGTGGGAGAACTTGCACAATTGGTAGCTGACTAAATACTTTTTTGCCCCACTGTATGTAATTGCACCACATGAAAACTTCAATTCGCGTTTGGTCTGAATGTACCTTTAGATTTGCATCTTTATTTGCCTAAATTTGCAACTTTGCCCGGAAAATCTGTTTTTTTCTCTCTCATAAATGTGAAACTTTACTGTCCAAAAATTTTTCTTGTAAATTTCAGACTATTTTCTCCTAAATGTGTGACCTTTCTCTCATAAATGCAAATCTGTTTTCTCATAAACAGGCTAAAGAGCCATATGAGGACCCTCAGGTTGCAGACCCCGAGTTGAACCAATAAAGTGTCAGTGGATCCAGGACCTTTGACTAAATTGGTTTCAAAGTAAGAGTCTGTAAAGTCATATAAATAATGAAAAATTAACTCATACCTGGCCATGTCAAAAGCCTGTGACAGGCAGCTGTCCAGGTTTAGGTAGTGGCGGATCATGCGGCGGGCACCGTGGCGTTGCCAGTCCAGCACATTATAGCTGATCTCATCAATCACATGTACTGGAACAACTGGGAACTCCTCAAGAATCGGCATCCCCGCCGCCAATCGCCTCATTTCCCAGTTTGACTGCACAGCGATGAGAGTGGGCCCACGACGCTCCTCCTGGCGATGACAAAGAAAGGAAACAATTTAGGCATGTGACCGTGGCTTCTCACGGTGTATTAAAAGGACAGTATATTTTACCTTGTAGTTGAGCAGTATGCGTTGGATTGCGCGGGAGATGGCCTTAATATCACTTTCAGCTCGAACCTCAAAGGTGTGTTTCTCTGGAGGCAGAAGTTCCTCTGTAGTCTTCTCCAGCAGGGCGGTGCGCTCAGCTGTGTAGAGATTACTCAGGTTGGGCATCTGGTTGCTTCGAACCTAAAAAAATTAATGAAAATTAGCCTTTAACAAGGAGAAATACGTCCAGATTATTATAGTTACATATTATAGACCAATTAACTTTCAGCATCACCAAGCAGATTTCTATTATCTCAATGTACTTCTGATCTAATTAATATTTGTTTGAATTGTTTGAAATCACTGGTTATTTATTGCAAAAGCAAGGTTTTTATGGAATGTTTTTCCAAAATCTGACAAGAATATAAAGCACTCAGACAGCACAAACTTGCACCAAGGCGGCTAATTTTCTACCTCATATTCCAGCAGACAGCACCCTCTACTGGTGATAATTTAACCATCCAAACAGAACACTGCACTGATTTATGCCTTAGGAATCTCAAAAATAAATAAATAAATAAATCCTGGAGGTGGAAAGTGATTCACCTGCAGAATTTAACTGATTAGTTTTAGGATTATTTCCAGCCTACACACACATGCATCTGAAAAAATGACCTCCTTTGCAAGGTTAATAAAATCGTCCAGGCAACAAATGTTTTATGAATCAAAACATAATCAGGCTTTCAGACAACTAACCTGTTAAAACACATCTGTCTGTGTTCTCTCAGCCTAGGTGATTCATGTATTCCAATACTGCCACTTAGAGAAATTAATCTAAACTTTGACTCATCTTAAATAAAACTGAATCAGTGCCAAAGTCATGACAAAAGCCTGGCTGCAATAATAAAGAGTATTAGTCTTACTGTGTCAAGGATGAAGATGCTAGCCTTGCGCTGAGAGGGGATGAAGAGTCCAAAAAGGGCCTTGTGGCCCTGGCTGTGATGATACAAGTACATGTGGCGAACACTTCCTGGGGGGGGGAGAAAACAGCAGTCTAAATTGGAAGTAACATTCATGTTTATTCATCCTTTAGATGATTCCACCAAAACAAAAAACCTAACATGATTTTAATTCTCCACAGCCATGTGAAAGCAGTCTAAAATCTAATACAACTCTAACTAATGCAAAAGATGCAACAGACTTACACAAATGGTCCCCTCCAGTATACAACTAGGACAATATCAATCGCTACGGAGGGTGACAATATGTATGGGTACATATTCATACTATGTAGGATAACTAAGTAGACGGTTATGCTGTTTATTGCATCTAGCTACAAGGCTCTGCACTGTGTATATATATTTATGTGTACATATGTATATTCACTGCTCTTATTTTCTTATCTTCTAAATTATTGCTCTGAGTGTTGCTATCCCTGTGCTGTTGCAATCCTGGAATTTCCCCATTGTGGGAATAACAAAGGCTTATCTTATCTTAACTATATAAGAGTTAAAGCAAACAGTATACAAAATATTTAATTTAAATGGACAATTTTAACTTCAATTCAAGATGGAAAAAGTCCTTGACCATTCTTACCAGGTTCCAGGTAGCTAAACTGGGCTAGAGACCGCATCTCCAGATGTTCCAGATCGAAGGTGTCGACCTCCCTGGTGGCCATATCCCTCACCACATGTTTATTGATCATACACACACATCCTAGCTGCACTAGTGCACGAAACAGCAAAGGAACCTGAAGGGATCACAAAGATTTTGTAATCTGTTCACAATTTTAAGAGAAATAACCAGGAGTCAACTTTCAGACTAAAAAGAATCATTTACACTACATCACAAACACACAAACCTGTGTCTCATATACTCCTTCGATGTCTGGTGCAGAGAGGTCAGCGTTGATTTCGTTGATGTGCTCCTGGTACATGTCCTCTGGCACAGAGTACTCGTAGAGGTAATATACCATGTTAGAGCGAGGCAGCATGCGGTTCACCTAAAGTCACAAATGTTTACATTTATTTTGTTACTGTGTTAAGGCTTTTATGCATGACAGAGACAAAAATGTATTTCTAATTGGATTTTCTTTTGCCTTTTTGTATGTGGCTCCTTCTTCCTGTTTGGGAACTTTCTGGTTGACATAAAACACACGCGGGATGGTGAGTTTCATGCAGTGGAGGTCATTTCCAATCACAGCCCACAGCTTATAGAGACCCGGGTGACTTGTCTCTGCAATCTGAGGAAGAAAACAAGACTAATTCATTTAATCTGGATTTTTATATTTGTTAAAATTATTTCACAGTATGTGAAGCTCTGAGATGGGGTGGGAATCACCACAGGTCCGATGATAGAATGTTATCACAATACTTAGGCAACGAGTTAGCACAACCTTGCGATATGGTGAGTATTGCAATCATATATTGCGATTTCCTATCCCAATCTTTGTCTTGTCCAAATCCCAGCTAGCTCTTATGTGTCCCTCCTATGCTTCACTGACCTAACCAGACAGTGAGCATTTACCACCATCTAGTGGACAGAAATGTCAAATGTTTTTATTATGCCTCGGTGCAAAGGAGGCATACAATAGTCTATTGATGTGTCTTTGTGTGGTTGTGTGTGTATCTGTCCGTTACCAGCTTTTCAGCTTGCCCGGTCAAAATTAAGTGGAACTAAAGGCTTCATTGTATCGCCATATTTTCTCGACTTTTAATTTGCCAGAATGTCAAGGTAAGGCTGTGTTTTCAAAATAAACACAAATTTAACTCACCATTTCTGTCAATGTAGCCACGAAAAAGGGTACTGTAATAACTATCCCGGGCCAGTAGAGGTTGGAGTGCCACTTTTTTACAGCCCCCCATGCTACCATGCCACAGGCACCGAGGCACAGCACCTTGGTGCATTCATTACTGTGCTAGCCAAAACTATGAATTTGTATTTGCAACGTCTATTAACACTTTTAAGTACGATACTGGTGTCTCAGAATCAATACAATATCGTCAACTCAAAGTACCGCAAAACTACACAGTATTAATTGTTTCCCGCCACCCCTAATCTGTTACATTTAAGGCTTTTAAGATCTTTATAAAGCAATTTAATCAGTAAGTTTTTACATTCACAAAATGTCACAAAGAATGCATCACATTAAATTTACATTGTTGACACTTGATCCATCCATCCATCCATCTTCTACCGCTTTTCCGGAGGTCCGGGTCACGGAGGCAGCAGTTCAAGCAGAGAAGCCCAGACTTCCCTCTCCCCCGCCACCTGCTCCAGCTCTTCAGAGAAGATACCAAGGCGTTCCCAGACCAGCTGGGAGACATAGTCTCTCCCCCGAGTCCTGGGTCTGCCCCGGGGTCTCCTCCCAGTGGGACGTGCCTGAAACACCTCAAGCGGGAGGCATCCAGGAGGCATCCTATTCAGATGCCCATACCACCTCAACTGACTCCTTTCAATGTGGAGGAGCAGCGGTTCTACTCTGAGCCTCTCCCGGATGACTGAGCTCCTCACCCTATCTCTGAGGGTGAGTCCAGCAATCCTACGGAGAAAGCTCATTTCAGCCGCTTGTATCCGTGATCTTGTTCTTTCGGTCATTACCCAAAGCTCGTGACCATAGGTGAGAGTAGGAACGTAGATTGACTGATAAATCGACAGCTTTTCCTTAGAACTCAGCTCCCTCTTCACCACAACAGACCGGTACAACGTCCGCATCACTGCAGATGCTGCTCCAATCCGTCTGTCAATCTCTCACTCCATTCTCCCCTCACTCGTGAACAAGACCCCAAGATACTTAAACTCCTCCACTTGGGGCAGGAGCCTGTCCCCAACCCAGAGGACAATCCACCTTTTTCCGGCTGAGGACCATGGACTCGGACTTGGAGGTGCTGATTCTCATCCCAGCCGCTTCACACTCAGCGGCAAACCGTCCCAGCAAGAGCTGGAGGTCAATGCCACTTGATAATTAACTTATTTCAAGATAGTTTTTGTACTTTAAAATATTTAAAAATTACATAATTTATAGAGTTGGTTACTGCTGGTGGTAATGTTTTCATGTCGGTTTATTTGTCTGTTTGTTTGCTAGCAGGATTACATAAAAACTGCTGGATGGATTTTTAATTAAACTTTCAACAGAGGTGGCCCTTGGGCTACAGATAAACCCATTAGATTTTTGAGGTGATCTGAGTTAGGATGCAGATTCTATATCAATTTTTCACTTTCTTTAAAGGGGTCATTGACTGAAAAATGGTGTGTTTGTAGGTTTTAACCCTCTGAAATGTGTCCATTGGTCAAGTGATTATCGAAAAAATATCAAAAACTCACTTCTCGTAAACACACACAGCACTTATCTTGTTTTTCTCTCCAAGAAGGCATTTTGACTCTTCCAGAGTTTGTCCTCTACATCAAGAAATGTGAAACGTCACTAACCTTGATACCTGCCCACTGCTCTACTATTGGCCTCATTAACTGTTTGCCATGTTGATGGAAGGGGAGCTAAAGGTATTAGCCCCTAGGAAGCTCACACCAAGCTTGGCTTATATTGTTAGTTTCTTCAGATTTCAGTCACCTTAGACATCCCTGTTTCCACCTGGTTCACTAATCCACCCTTGGTAACAAAGGGTTACAAAAATAATTTTTTTGTAAGTTGTCTGTGTTTTTTCAACTGATTTAAGACAATTTTGCACCGCTGAATCCGAAAATGACATCCGTTTCTCTCGATCAGGTGCCAAGTAAAAACCTGTACTTAGTACTGTGCATGTACTTACCTTTATATAAAGGCAAGTACATGTAAATTGAATGTTATGTCATCATTGTTCAAAATTCAGAGAATTTCAAGACAAAAAAAAGAATTCTGTATCATCCATCCATCCATCTTCTACCGCTTTTCCGGAGGTCCGGGTCGCGGAGGCAGCAGTTCAAGCAGAGAAGCCCAGACTTCCCTCTCCCCAGCCACCTGCTCCAGCTCTTCAGAGGGGATACCAAGGCGTTCCCAGACCAGCTGGGAGACATAGTCTCTCCACCGAGTCCTGGGTCTGCCCCGGGGTCTCCTCCCAGTGGGACGTACCTGAAACACCTCAAGTGGGAGGCGTCCAGGAGGCATCCTAATCAGATGCCCATACCACCTCAACTGACTCCTTTCAATGTGGAGGATTCTGTATCATATAAAGTAAAAATACCCGTACATGTAAACAAAAATGTATAAAACAACATGTGGCCATAACTCAAAAAGTTGACCTGATGGAGCAAAACCTATGTGATTTTTGAATTCAGCACATCAAAATTGTCCTAAATCAGCTAAAAAAAAAAACTTATAGACAATAAATTTGGTGTTGACCAGTGTAATACATCTTGCGTCATTGTGGCTTATTTTGTTATATTTTCACCGTGATTCTACAATGAACTGTTAGCATTAGCACGCTAGGCGGTTGGAGGCAATCATTGACCATGTTTACATAGTCACGAGTAAACCGATTATAATCAACTTTCTGGAATTACCTGATTATTCAAACTGTCATGTAAACAGAGTAATCTGATTATCTTAATCAGTTAAAGGCCATTATCAGTGTATGAAAAAATGGATTAACACACCTAGTTTATTTGCCCAATAAATCATTTACTCAGTGCATGTAAACACCATAAGCTGTTTATTACCTGTATCGGTTTACTCCAGTAATCTGTTTACTCGTGACCATGTAAACAGGGTCACTGTAACACCATACACCTCCCCTTGGCAGGGAGGCAATGATGGACATGCCCCCTGGCTTTAATTTAACTGTCAATCCTGTTGTTTTGTATAAATTCTATTCACCTCCACTGGAATTCTTGTTCATCTAACAACACTTTATCATATATTTTGTTCTTAGATGTTATTTTAGCTTTTTAGTTTTATTTTCTCAAACCGGAAATGGAGGGATACTCTTGGGCTGTTTAGCCATTCATTCACATGTTTTTGTGCTTATTGCACTATATGAATGTGTATAAATGTTCGGTAGTGGTCGGAGAAGCTGTTGCCGTGGATTGGCAGCCATGTTTCTGTCAGTCTGCCCCAGGGAAGCTGTGGCTACAGTAGTAGCTTACCACTACCAATGTCTGTCTGGAGTGAATGAATAATGGACTCACTGTAAGCGTTTTGAGATGTAACTTGACATGTAAAGTACCATATACTGTAATGTTAATCCATTATTATTATTATTATTATTACAGGGTCATATCCTATCGACCACTAAAACCACACACTCCTGTCAACCAGTGATGCATTATTTCATTCTTTAAGACAAACGTTCACGGCTCAGGAGTAATTCTCCCCTTGCACCATTACCACTGTATCTCATGGGGTGACGGGGGAATGCTGGTGAGTGTTGCAATTTGTGGGGTTTGCGGCATAGACATACATCTATGGTTCGCTTGTAGTTTGTTGTTGCCAGAATTCGTCTTTCTTTGCCGCTCCATGAGATACTACTCTTAAAGATCCCAGGGCTGACTTTGGAGGCCAACTTGACTTGTATTCCACCCCTGACCATCGTGAGTTCGATCCCACCCCCTGACCGTCGGTGGCCCTTCTGTGTGGAGCTTGCAAGTTCTCCCAGTGTTTAAATGGGTTTACCCCGGGCACTCCGGTTTCCTCCCACAGGCTAAAAAACATGCAAGTTAGGCTAATTGGAGACTCTAAAGTGGCCCTAGGTATGAATGTGTGTGTGAATGGTGACGGGATTGGTGCCGTACCGTGGCTGCCTCATCCATTCAGGTGGATGCCCTGAATTTCCCTCTGGGGATTAATAAAGTATACAAAATACAAAAAAAAAAAAAAAAAAAAAAAAAAAAAATCAGCTCAAGTTACATCTGAACCAGGGCCACTGATCCGAGCTAGGAGGAGGCTAAAGAGTAAGAGCTAGCCAGCTAATGGCTAAGTGATGTAAGAGTGAGGGCGGAATTGGATTTTGTCTGGAATTTTTTTTAACATGACAGGTTTAAATTGAAGCGTTTTGCGAAAGGCTGGAAAAATAAACAAATTTGCTGCAGTAACTAAATAATTATAATCTGCATCGGAAGGAGCCCACTGAAGTGATTTGGCCATCTGATTAGGATGCCTCCTGGACGCCTCCCACATGAACTGTTTTGGGCCGTCCCACTGATGAGACCACGGGGAAGATCCAGAATGTGCCGGAGAGACTATGTCTCCCAGCTGGCCTGGGAACATCTTGGTATCTTCTCTGAAGAGCTGGAGCAGGTGGCTGGGGAGAGGGAAGTCTGGGCTTCTCTGTTTGAACGGCTGCCTCCGTGACCCAGACCTCCAGGAAAGTGGTAGAAAATGGATGGATGATTAAATAATTAAAGAAAATTTGAACAAAATAAGTCACAAACATCTATCTATAAATGCAAGGAATCTCTGTCTGTGTAGTATGTCTGTCTGTGTGACTGTTCCTTGCATATTTCTCAAACCGTTCATCAGATTGACCCAAGATTTTATATGCGTTTTGCTGAGGCTACGAGGGTGTGAATCCCTGAGTATGGAGTTGTTCAATCAAAATATGTAGTTTTTATCAATAAAAGTTTATCCACCACTATGTTTCATGCCCATGCTTATAGAAGTGTGGGTGGGGTTTTAGACTGACTCCGTACTGACTGGATAATAGGTGGCATCATGGCCAGTCGCCAGAGTGCTCCATGAGCAAAGCAAGGAAGTGAAAAGCGACAAATTTGACTAAGAAAAGATAATACTGAAAATTTAATGCTTAAAAAATTACACCACAAAGTTGCTGTGATTGCGTACGTCTAAACGCGGCTGTTTCACAGGTGTAGTGTGGCTGAGTACTGATCGGAGGGTCAGGGGTTCGATTCCTGATCTGTCTGCAGTCTGCATGTCGAAGTGTCCTTGAGCAAGACAATGAACTCCCAGTTGCTCCAGGTGGGTCAGGCCAGCGTCTGTGCATGGCAGCTCTGCCACCATCAGTGGGTGAATGGGTGGATGGCAGAATCAGTAAAGCGCTTTGGTCATCTAGAGATGAGAAAAAGTGCTATATAAGTGAACACCATTTACCATTTACTGGATAATTCGGCATACGTGGAGAAAAAAGAGGCACATGAGCAGACTGGAAGCGTCAGCGGGGACCCGGGTCTGACAAAGAACACCAGTGTATCCAACACAGTACACACCAGGAGAAGCAGCGGCCTGACAGGGCGGGACCACGGTCCTTGTTCACAAGTTGATTTACAGTATTGTCTGCTGAGGCATGGCATTCCACTTTTCTTGAAGAGCAGCCCTCAGGTCATTGAGGTTGTGGGGTGCAGGGTTACGGGCCTCTACACGGCAACTCAGCTGATCCCATAGGTTTTCTATGGGATTCAGGTCTGGAGAAAGTGCAGGCCACTCCATTTGAGGTACCCCAGCCTACAGCAGCCGTTCCCTAATGATGCAACCACGATAAGCTGGAGCATTGTCATTCATGAAGATGAAATTAGGCCTGTGTTGTTCATGCAGGGGGAGAATGACTGGATTAATGATGTTATTCAAGTAGTATCTGCTTGTCACTGTACCATTCACAAGGTGTAGGGCAGTTCTGTATTAACTAGACACACCTGCCCAGACTGTAACACCACCACCACCAAAGGTTCGTCTGGTGACAATAGTGGCTGATACACAGCGCTCTCGTTGACGTCTTCAACACCGTTGGCAGCCCTCATTTCTGCTCAACGTGAATTGACTTTTATCAGGGAACAGCAATGAGGCTCACTGGTCCCTTGTCCAGCATAAATGCTCCCTGGCCCATGCAAGACAATGACACCTGTGCCTGCTGGTGTGGTCAGGTACCCTTGCAGGTCGTCTAGCACACAAACCGTGCTGATGTAAACAGTTTTGAATGGTCTGACATAACACATGGGTGCCTCTCACCTCCCTTAAATGTGCCTGGATTTGAGTGGCATTCATCATCTGGTTCTGCAGGGCACTGTTCACAATGAAGTGGTTATCAGCGTGGGATGTGGCCAAAGGACATCCACTTCTATGCTTTTCTGTGACTCTTCCAGTCTCTCTGTTGCAACCTGCTGATGACACTCTGTGACACTCTAAGCTCAGTGGCCACTTCCCTCTGAGAACATCCTGTTTGAAGCCTTGCAATGGTGAGGTACTGTTGATCAATTGTTAGGTGTCGTCTTGGTCTCATGACGTCAAAATGTGAACAGCATGATGAAGAGCACTCTTTAGATACCAATTCTAATTGAACCAGAAAATTTATTGGTCGATTCATGGATCAAACACCTGTTGTGAATTTGGCCCTTAAGCACCTTGTAAGAGAAGAGCAAGTTATGCAACAAGTACTGAAACATTGAACAGTTGGACATGTGCATTCAGAAGGTTAGAGAAGGTCAAATTAAGTTCACCTGTAAAGGTTATAGTGTATTTTAGCTGCATCCTGAAATTTCACCTGAAAGCAGATTATCCCTAACTTTTTGTGAGTAGTGTAATGCATAACAGAGATCTGTACAGCATCTCCTGTGAAGGCCAGGCCTAACATCTGTTAATACTACAGTGTAGTATCTGTTAATACTACAGTGCTGTCTGCAAGGGGAGTCACGACTGTTTCAGGTCTCAACAGCATTGAGAGTGATCTGTCCAGGCTCTCACAGTTGTACAGTGCTGCCACCTGGTGTTGACAGAAACAAAACTTGGAATTTGAAAGTTTAAAATAAAAATTGAAAACTTCAAATAGCTCCTTTAAAGACACACTCCGGCAGCTGTAAAACCACCTCAAAAACAAATATGCATTTCCCCAAATAGTACATTGTGGCTTTTTACTCACAAAAAAATCTTTAATTGCCTTAGAATTGCTTGGAAAGAGTTTTTAAATCTTGCACCTACTTAAGTATGCGTGATCTATGAATATTCTAATTAGTGACCTGCGAGGCTTGCATGTGATTGGTTGCCACGCTGCCCGACCTGCAGGGCTTGCACATGATTGGTCGCCGTGCTCCCTGACCTGCAGGGCTTGCACGTGATTAGTTGTCGTGACTCCTGGTGGGTGGGCTGCTAGTCTGTTCACGTGGCTTCCAGACACTAAAGTTTTGCCATTATCTCCCAAAGTAAAAAGCAAAACATTTTTCTGAAAACAGTCGAGGCAAGAGATGAATGTATAGTTGCTGAATATGTGTAAATACAGTGGTGTGGAAAAAGTGTTTGCCCCCTTCCTGATTTCTCATGTTTTTGTATGTTTGTAACACTTAAATGTTTCAAATCATCAAACAAATTTAAATATTAGACAAAGGTAACACAAGTAAACACAAAATGCAGTTTTTAAATGAAGGTGTTTATTATTAAGGTTAAAAAAAAATCCAAACCTACATGGCCCCGTGTGAAAAAGTGATTGCCTCTTAAACCTAATAACTGGTTGGGCCACCCTTAGCAGCAACAACTGCAATCAAGCATTTGTGATAACTGGCAGTGAGTCTTTTACAGTGCTGTGGAGGAATTTTGGCCCACTCATCTTTGCAGAATTGTTGTAATTCAGCCACACTGGAGGGTTTTCAAGCATGAACCGCTTTTTTAAGGTCATGCCATGGCATCTCAATCGGATTCAGGTCAGGACTTTGACTAAGGCCTCTCCAAAGTCTTCATTTTGTTTTTCTTAAGCCATTCAGAGGCGGACTTGCTGGTGTGTTTTGGATCACTGTCCTGCTGCAAAACCCAAGTGCGCTTCAGCTTGAGGTCACGAACAGATGGCCGGACATTCTCCTTCAGGACTTTTTGGGAGACAGCAGAATTCATGGTTCCATTTACCACAGCAAGTCTTCCAGGTCCTGAAGAAGCAAAACAGCCCCGGACCATCATAATAACACCACATTTCACTGTTGGTATGATGTTCCTTTTCTGAAATGCTGTGTTACTTTTATGCCAGATGTAATGGGACACACACCTTCCAGAAAGTTCAACTTTTGTCTCGCCAGTCCACAGGGTATTTTCCCAAAAGTCTTGGGAATCATCAAGATGTTTTTTGGCAAAACTGAGACGAGCCTTTATGTTCTTTTTGCTCAGCAGTGGTTTTAGTCTTTCTCATGGTGGAGTCATGAACACTGACCTTAACTGAGGCAAGTGAGGCCTGCAGTTCTTTGGATGTTGTTGTGGGGTCTTTTGTGACCTCTTGGATGGGTCGTTGCTGCGCTTTTGGGGTAATTTTGGTAGGCTGGCCACTCCTGGGAAGGTTCACCACTGTTCCATGTTTTTGCCATTCGTGGATAATGGCTCTCACTGTGGTTTGCTAGAGTCCCAACGCTTTAGAAATAGCTTTATAACCTTTTCCAGACTGATAGATTTCAATTACTTTGTTTCTCATTTGTTCCTGAATTTCTTTGGATCGCAGCATGTCTAGCTTTTGAGGATCTTTTGGTCTACTTCACTTTGTCAGACAGGTCCAATTTAAGTGATTTCTTGACTGAGAACAGGTGTAGCAGTAATCAGGCCTGGGTGTGGCTAGAGAAATTGAACTCAGCTTTCCAAAGATGTGATAAACCACAGTTAATTTATGTTTTAATGGGGGGGTGACTTTGTCACACAGGGCCATGTAGGTTTGGATTTTTTTTACCCTTAATAATAAACACCTTCATTTAAAAACTGCATTTTGTGTTTACTTGTGTCATCTCTGTCTAATATTTAAATTTGTTTGTTGTTCTGAAATATTCAAGTGTTACATACAAAAAAAATGAGAAATCAGGAAGGGGGTAAACACTTTTTGACACCACTGTATGTGTTTACTTTTTACTAACAACCAGTCCCCTGTCTGCCAGCAACTGAGCAGAGAGAGGAGAGGGAGGAGACCCGATTTGAATGTCGCTGCTCTCAGCTAGGTCTCGCACAGCCACATTCAAATCAGGTGCCCCCCCATCCCCTTCCCGGAGTGTCACTTTAAGGATAGTGGTAATATGCTCACTTGAAACTTTCCTCACAGCCAAATGATTAGTATTGGTTCTGCTAAAGCTAAAATGCAAAACACTAATTACAAATTCACAAAACTTAATACATTTCCACCCTACATCAAAAATATAACTAGAAAAGCACTCATAGAGCGCATACCTCAGCCAAGGCTCCTTCCGTTTCTCATGGATCACCTCCAAAATGTAATGGGTTTGTGTGTAGGCCTATCGCCACTTGTGGTGAAAGTTGCATCCAAGTCTATCCATTAGTTTTGGAGTATTGTGGCTGACACACTGTGAGAAGAGCCTTGGCTGAGGTATGCATTCCCAGATCATCCCCAAAATGTAATGGTTTCCTCTCTAGGCCAAGAACCACCTCTGGTGAAAATTTCATCCAAATCCATCCAGTAGTTTTTGTGTAATCCTGCTGCACAAATACAAACAAAGCCCTTGGTGGAGGTATGCACTGTCAGATCATCACCAAAATCTAATCATCTGTTCCCCGTGCCATTACACACCTTTCCTGAAAATTTCGTCAAAATCCGTTCATAACTTTTTGAGTTATGTTGGTAACAGACAGACAAACAGACAAATGCCAGTAAAAGCATTACCTCCTTGGCGGAGGTAATAAACTCAAGTGTTGCTGTTGTGTCCATCTCCTCCATCTCCAAACTCCCAGGCTGCGGGCATTGCAATTCATCGCACAACCGCGTACAACCCACAGGCCAATGGGTTATGCAAGCGTTTTCATAGATCACTGAAAGCAGCACTCAGGGGTTCACTGACGGATGCAAATTGGGTAGACAGGTTGCCGTGGGTTTTATTGGGGTTGCGCTCCGCGCCAAAAGAGGATTTGGAAGCTTCCCCGGCAGAGAGCTTGTTTTTGCCCCTATGGCTGCCCGGGGAATTTCTGCCAAATAATCCCGCGCCGGACAGCTGCCCTTCTCAGCTTTTGCAGCGTAGCGCAAACACAGGCACGCTGCCGGGCCACCACTGTCTTCCGCGTGCTTTTGTGCCTAAAACTTTGAAGAATGCGGAGTTCGTGTTCGTCAGACACGACGACCAGCGCCCTCCATTGCGCCTGCACACATGTTGAAAATGGCCCTATCGCACAATGTTAAAGAATCCTTTAAAAAATTCCTGGATCCAGACGGTGATCCGGATCATCCCCAAAATTTAATCAGTTCTTCCTTGTACCATTTCCAACAATGCCTGAAAGTTTCATCGAAATCCGTCCAAAACTTTTTGAGTTATCTTGCTAACCAACAGACAGACAGACAGACAAACCCCGGCAAAAACATTACCTCCTGGCCTGCGGCCTGGCGGAGGTAATAATTTTGGTAATCAAGTCTGTGGCATTTTTTAATACCCCGAAATAGTAATTTTAAAGATTACTTCTCTCTTTTTAAGGATAATTAAGCCCTTAATTTTATATTTGTAAGACTGTTTAAGGCTCTAGACACCCAGAATTTGAGGATTACATACCAGAGTAACTTTACACTACCTGCACAATCTGCCATGGCATGTCCAAGATGCTGCGCGCTGTTCTACGGAGGAAGCTTCCTAGGCCAGTGGTGTGGCCTCCTCTGATGACTCCTCCACCAACTGGTTGAGCTTCACCATCCAGCAGCTTCCGCTTTTTTCTCCTCTCCTTTCTCTGCCTTATTTGCAGCTCCCACTTTTTCTTATGGTAACGTAGCCACACAAGAATCTCCTCCTATATATGGTCACAGTTATTATTAAAAAAAAAAAAGGCTAAATTATTTTGAACGGCTGAGGCAATTTTAACCAATTTGTAGAATCATCTGCTGCATTCCTACCCGTGTTTTTCCCCTAAGTGGGGGTGGCCCAAGAATCTCTCTCCAAGACTGAGTCAGCTCGATGTCCTGAGACTCGACCTGACTGCCGTCACCCTGTGAAGCCCGCTTCCGCTTGGTGCTGATGAGGATGGCTGGCTGGAGAGGTTTGGGTGGCACTCCAAAGTCCTCAATGTCAGCTGCTCTTCCTGCTTCAAGGGGCTGATGGGCCACCTGAGAGGAAGTCAGTCAATGAGTGAAAAAAGACAATGTAAGGTTGGAGGAGATGTACTTATAGCAAGTTCTTGAAATTTTCCAAGTCAGTTGCCAGAAACTGTCAAATGCCATGGCCCCTGAAGTTGGATTTCTCACTGTATAAGTTGGGCAGTCAAGCATCAAGTGACTGAGCACAGCATTAACAGTAAGTAGAAGCTAAAATAAAATGTGCAAGTTGTCAGCACCTGTGACACAGCGAGCACAATAGCATCTTTCATAGGCATCCATCTTGGCTTTCTGACTGTGTGAAAATGTTGGCCAGAAATACAGGGTAGGCCACTGGACAACTTTTAGGAATTGACTGCGGAAATAGCGCCTAGGAAAACTCCTGAAAGACACCATTAAAACAGCTGAAACTTTCTGTGTTGATAGTTTAATTTGGTCTTGAGTGGAACCCACCTGTCTCTTTCCCTCACTGGAAAACAGTTCACTAATTTTCTTTTGTTTGTAGATGTCATTTTTCTCAAGAAGTTTCTTGTGAAGCCAGTCGGGATGCCGCACTCTGGGGACTGGATTCTTCACCTTATTACAAATAACAGCACACAAAACTCATGTTTGAATAAAAGTACGGTCAGACTAAAAAAACAGTTAATTCTGAGTTTTCCTTAACCTGTTGGAGCGCGGCAGGGATGGTGATGATTTTCTGGATTGCACTACCAAGCCTCTCAATGTAATAGCTCCAGTCAAGGATCTGGGAAAAAATAAAATAAAAAAACAAAACAAAACAACAACAACGAAATGACAGAAGGAAATTAAAGGAATAACTATTTGCTGTTTGTATCCAAAGTTGTTCTAATGACTCACTGAGCGAATGTCGAGGTCGTGCAAGCTGGGCATCTTCAACCACTTGCGAAGAAAATGTTTCTTCACGCTGGGCTCTGCCTGGAAAATGGCCAGAGGAATCGCTCTGATGGAGAAAAAAAAATGAGCCAGCGTTAAACTAAAGGATTTTACTTCTGGTAAAATTGAAAGTGCACAGATGTTTGACATTGGAGAAGCAGCTCAGAGACAACATTGTTTGGCACTGCTGGTAATAAAAAACAAATTATATTAATTACTCATTTGTTTCAAGACTCGTTATGATATTTCCAGCTCAGCATTTTGACTGTATTCACCTGAGTTTAATGAAATCGGATGAGAGGAGTGAGAGGTGGCTCTCACTGGAAAAACACCATGCCAACACAAAACTAACTTATAAATCATAAAGTAGCCATGTTCGGACTTCCGGTTATGGCTGCCACGTAGGACGGACGTGTCTCGCTCTGCTCTGCTCCTGGAGAAAAAAAATCGGCAAATAACTCTCTCATTTGGGACAGAACGTATCCCAGCGTTTGGGCGAGGATATGTCGGCGAAGCCTAAGGCTGGAAAACCAGGAAAAGGAAAAAGCGAGCCGCCGAAACAGTCCAAATTAACGGACTTTCAGGTCTGTGACGCAGCAAACAGGGCTCCATATATGGCGGAGGAGGCTGGCAACGCTGCGATTTCTGCGGGGAATGGCGCAGATGCGCTGATGGCTGCCATGAGTTCAATGAGAGCGGACTTTTCCTCTAGATTTGATGGGATTATGACAGCGTTGGAAGGAATAAGAAAGGAATTGGGTGACTGTGTAGAACGAACGGCGCAGATGGAGCTCCGTCTCGCTAGTGCTGAAGATGACGTCACCCGTCTTCAATTAAAGGTGCGCACTTTGGGAAAAAAAATAAATCTCTGGAAGATAATATTTTGGATTTGGAATCTCGGTCGAGACAGAATAATTTGAGGCTGGTGGGTCTTCCAGAGGAATCAGAAGGTCGGGACGTATGTTCCTTTCTGGAAAAGTGGATTCCGGAGGTGCTGGGCAGCGAGGAGTTGCAATCAGCAGTGGTTCTGGAAAAAGCACATCGCATTGGCCCACGGAGAGATAAGGGACCGCCGAGGACCTTAATTATGAAGTTTCTTAACAACAGAGACAGGATGAAGATCTTCAACGCTGCACGAGCTAAAAAAGGAGAGATTAAACACCAGGACCAGCAGGTGCGGTTCTACCCAGATTTGGCCACAGGAATCCAGCAATTGAGGAAGCAGTTTGATCCCGTACGTAAGGAGCTGCGCAACCTTGGGATTCGTCATGGTGTAATCTATCCTGCGAGACTGCTGACCACGTATGAGGGCAGAACCCACATCTTCAAGACCCCAGAGGAGGCGCAGGAGTTCATCAAGAAGATCAAAGAAGAAGAAGAGACTGGTGGGAGCTAAGCATGAACAAAATATAAGGTAGAATAATTAAGCATTTGCACAGGCATCTGACTGATTTGAAGTAAATAGTAAGTTTACAAAATATAGATTGTATTATATATTAAAAAAAAACAAAAACAAAAACAAAACAAACAAAAAAAAAAAACTATGATGTACAAAGTTGTTAAAAATTTTGGAGTTAAGTTGGAAAACTACAGAGGAGAGTTAATGTTACGTCATTAAAAGCAGTAGAGTTAGGGTGATTGGGAGGATGAAGAAGGAGTGGCTTAGGCTGTTCCCCGTGGGTGTGGAACGGTCGATGGCTATATCGGGAGACAGAATTTTTCTTTTGATTTTGGGGGGTTTGCCACAAGTGTGGGAAGGGGAAATTTGTTTGTGTGTAGTTTGTAGGATGAATGTTCAACCACTCATGTTTTTGCTTCTCTGTATGAGCATGTTTACACTGCAAGGTAATCCCAAACTCTCTATTGATCATGGACCAAAGTGTTAATCTTAATTTAACTTCATGGAATTGCAGAGGTCTACAAAATTTAAAAAAAACTTAAACAAGTTATGAATAAAATAAAGGACATGGGTTCAAGAATTGTGTTTTTACAAGAAACTCATCTGATAGAGGAGGATGTTAAAAGAATTAGGGGTAGATGGCAGGGAAGTGTATTCACCTCTTCATTTTCATCCCGAGCCAGGGGAGTTATGACTCTCATACATAAATCAGTTCCTTTTCAAGTGAAAAATGTAATTGGAGACAAATTTGGAAGATATGTAATCATTCAAGGTTCTTTGCTATTAGAAAATATAAATCTTGTGAACTTATATGGTCCCAATATAGATGATCAGAAGTTCTTTGCTAATTTATTTCTCATCTTATCATCACTTACAGGGCAACATATAATAGCAGGGGATTTTAATTGTACATTGAATCCAGGTGTGGATAGATCAACAGGACTGGATTGTACGCACATTGGATGTAGGATGACTATTAATCATTTTATGAAAGAATTGAGATTGTTAGATATATGGAGAGAAATGAAACCACAAGTTAAAGCCTATTCTTGTTATTCCAGTACCTACAAGACATTCTCACGTATTGATTATTTTTTGATTTCCACAGAATTAAGGTCCAAGATTCAAAACTGCTTTTATGATAACATCGTGATCTCTGATCATGCACCCTGTTGTCTAATATATGTAGATAAAAAATTGACAAAGGAATCAGGTAGATGGCAATTTCAGCATAAATGGCTTCAGGATGAGGAATTTGTCAAGTATATAGAAAAACAGATAGACGAGTTCTTTGACATCAATACTACACAAACATCAGCATGTGTAAAGTGGGAGGCTTTCAAAGCTTTTATTAGGGGGCATATTATTAGTTATACAGGATCAAAATCTAAGAAGACTCGAGAGGAGAGAGCTAAATTGGAACATAAAATAAAAAATCTTCAGGAAAAAGTGTATGCAGGAAGTGACCCAAGGTTGGAGAATGAATTACTGATTTTGAGAGCTGAATACGACAAAAAATCAGCGAATAGAGCTGCCTCGAGTCTTCTAAGATTGAAACAATCTTTTTATGAACAAGGTGAAAAATCAGGAAAATTATTAGCATGGCAGATTAAACAATTGGAAATTAAAACACCAATTACCAGTATTATAAGTAACGGACAGGTAGTTATAGATCCTTTAGAAATTAATAGAGCCTTTAGAGATTACTATGAAAAATGATATGATACCAAAAATGAACCTGATTTAACAAAACTAAATGGGTTTTTGAACGAACTATCTATACCGTGTATTCCAAATGAAAACAGGGAGATATTGGAGTCTAAAATTAGTCAAGAAGAAGTTGGGCTAGCCATTGATAATATGAAATCAGGAAAAAGTGCAGGACCAGATGGTCTTCCAGTTGACCTTTATAAAAAATTTAAGAATAAATTAATAAAACCTTTTTTGGAAATGGTTTTAGAAGCATTTCAAAATAATAATTTACCATCATACATAAATAATGCCTTAATTATACTGCTGCCAAAACCAGGTAAGCCCTCTAATAAATGTGAAAATATGAGACCAATAAGCCTATTAAACGCCGACCTTAAGATAATCTGTAAAATTTTAGCAAGACGAATACAAGAAATTTTACCAAATATTATTAATCGAGATCAGAATGGCTTTATAAAGGGTAGACAAGGCTTCCATAATGTAAGAAGACTATTTAATATTATCTATTTTAATAAAGAAGCACCGGATACAGCTCTCCTATCATTGGACGCCGAAAAGGCCTTTGATAGAGTTGAATGGCCCTTTCTTTTTGAAGTCCTACAAAGGTTTGGACTTGGAAATAATTTCATAAAATGGGTTCAAATAATATACAATAATGCTACAGCAGAAATCCTAACAAATAACAATATTTCAAAACCAATAAAAATCAATAGAGGATGTCGACAAGGCTGTCCACTCTCACCTTTACTGTTTACTATGGCAATTGAACCTTTAGCGATAGCGATACGTTTACATTCACAAATATATGGAATTAAAGTTGGACCAACAGAACATAAAATCTCCCTGTACGCCGATGATATAATTTTGTTTATGTCGAATCTAAAAAAATCAATTCCAACCTTGTTGAATTTAATAAAGAATTTTGGGGAAATATCAGGATATAAAATAAATAAAACTAAATCTTCAATATTAATGCTAAATGAGACCCAGAGAAATTACCCAGCCCCTGAGGTAAATCAATTCAATGTTGTAAATCAGTTTAAATATTTAGGAATCCAAATTATGCCTAAGCTAGAATCAGTCGCCAGTGTCAACTATGAAGCCTTAATGTCAGATATCAGTGAGTTAACTCAGAGATGGATGTCACTACCAATGTCGATGATCGGGAGAATCAATATACTTAAAAGTAATATTTTACCTAAAATACTTTATTTATTTCAATACATTCCCTTATCACCACCTTTAGATCTATTCTCAAGAATAAAAAAAAAGTTAGTGGAATTTATATGGAACAACAGGAGGGCTAGATTACGTCTGTCTTTATTATATTTACCATTTGATCGTGGAGGTCTGAAATGTCCAAATTTTATGTTGTATTATTGGTCGGCACAACTGAGGTCTATGACATATTATTTTTCATCAAATGATCTCCCTCACTGGACTGAAATGGAATCATACAATTTACCTTTACCTCTTCCCATATTCATATACTCAGATTCGGCAAAAAAATTACAAAAACAAGTTAAAAATCCATTTGTAAAGCATATGATCAAAATATGGTGTGAAGCTAAAAACTATTTAAAAGAACCACAGTTATTGTCACAATTTAGTCCAATATGGGGTAATCAATATTTTAAACCAGGGAGAGCGGACGCTGTATTTAAAGTATGGAATTTAAAAGGGATACAAAAGATTCAGGATTTATATTTGCCAGGTGCAGACAACATAATGTCTTTTGAAGAGCTGAGGATCAAATTTAATCTCAATAGAACACATTTTTTTAAATATCTTCAACTTAGAAACTTTATTCGATCAAATCAAAATAAAGCTCTCACTCGACCTATTTATTCATCCTTGGAAAAAATGATGATGAAAGATAGTAAAAGAAAGGGTATTATTTCAGAGTTTTATAACTCATTGACACTATCTTCAAGTGAAAATTCACTGAAAAGATTAAACTACTGGAAAGAAGATCTGCAAATTGAAATTTCAGAGGAACAATGGGAATTGGCTTGTACAGAAGCTCAAACCAAATCAATAAATGCACGCCTTAAATTGATACATTTCAAATGGTTAATGCGGATGTATGTTACACCGGAGGAGTTAAATAGATATAACAAAAATATACTAGATACATGCACAAAATGCATGGAAAGTAAAGGAACCCTATTTCATTGTTTATGGGAATGTAGATTAATAAGAATGTTTTGGGAAGAGGTGAGGGTAACAATTGAAAAAATAATCTCAAAACAAATCATATTGAATCCTAAACTGGTTTTGTTGGGTCTGTACCCAGAAAAGCATAATTTCAATAAAAGTGAAAGAACATTCATAGACCTCAGTTTGCTTAATGCCAAAAAATGTATTGCACTATTATGGAAAAAGACTCATAGACCAGATGTGACTCAGTGGTTAAGACAGATGTTAACAAACCTTCCATTAGAAAGAATAACATATATACTGAAATCAAAGGAAATTGTGTTTGAGAATATATGGAGACCTTTTATTGATTATGTAAAAAATTTAAACATAACTCTTGAAGAAGAAGGTGAATGATGTGTGTGGACCTTGTAAATTCCAAACTGGTGAACATAATATGTATACTTATGTATTGGATTGTCTAGACTAAACAGAGGAGCATTGTTGAAGACTTGATTTTGTTGGTGGTTGTTGGTGTTTTTAGTGCATTTTTTTTTTTTTTTTGTAGTACTTTAGTGTTAGTGTTTGATTGTTTGTATCATGTTTGTTAAAAAAAAAAAAAAAAGGTTCAATAAAGATATTGTGGAAAAAAAAAAAAAGTAGCCATGTTCAGAAATACACTACTTACAAAAGTTAGAGATATTTGGCTTTCGGGTGAAATTTATGGAAAATGTAACAACTTCAAGCTACAGTAATATTATATCATGAACATAGGGCATTTAAGAAGAAGCATACAATGGTGATTTCCTCATCTCAAACACTGAAACAAAAGCCAACAACAGTGGTGGGTATACCACAACAAAAAATATCAGTGTCTCAATAACTTGTCATGTGCCCTTGAGCATCAGTTACAGCTTGACAACGGAGTCTCATGCTGTTCACAAGTCGACTTATTGTCTGCCGAGGCACAGCATTCCACTCTTCTTGAAGGGGGCCCTCAGGTCATTGAGGTTGTGGGGTAAAGGGTTATGAGTATCTACATGGCGACTTAACTGATCCCATAGGTTTTCTATGGGATTCAGGTATGGAGAAAGTGCAGGTCACGCCATTTGAGGTACCCCAGCCTCCAGCAGCCGTTCCCTAATGATGCGACCTCGATTAGCTGGAGCATTGTCATCCACGAAGATGAAATTAGGCCTGTGTTGTTCATGGAGGGGCAAAATGACTGGATTAATGATGTTATTCAGGTAGTATCGACTTGCCACTGTACCATTCACAAGGTGTAGGGCAGTTCTGTATTGACTAGACACACCTGCCCAGACTGTAACACCACCACCTCCAAAGCCTCGTCTGGTGACAATAGTGGCTGATGCATAGCGCTCTCCTTGACATCTCCAACATCGTTGTTGGCCATCATTTCTGCTCAACATGAATCAACTTTCATAAGGCCCTCTGGTCCCTTGTCCAGCGTAAATGCTCCCTGGCCCATGCAAGACGATGATGCCTGTGCCTGCTGGTATGGTCAGGTACCCTTGCAGGTCATCTAGCATGCAGACCAAGCTGATGTAAATGGCTTTGAATGGTCTGACATGACACTTGGGTGCCTCTCACCTCCGTTAAATGTGCCTGGAGTTGATTGGCATTCATCATTTGGTTCCGCAGGGCACTGTTCACAATGAAGCGGTTATCCGCATGGGATGTGGCCAAAGGACGTCCACTTCTATGCCTTTCTGTGACTCTTCCAGTCTTTCTTTATCTCAGTTACAACCTGCTGATGATACTCTGACACTCTAAGCTCAGTGGCAAGGTACTGTTGATCAGTTGTTAGGTGATGTCTTGGTTTCATGATGTCAAAATGTGAACGGCATGATGAAGAGGACTCTTTAAATACCAATTCTAATTGAACCAGAAAATTTATTGGTCGATTCATGGATCAAACACCTGCTGTGAATTTTGCCCTTAAGCACCTTGTTAGAGAAGAGCAACTTATGCAAAAAGTACAGAAGCATTGAACAGTTGGACATGTGCATTCAAAAGGTTAGAGAAGGTCAAATTAAGTTTACCTGTAAAGGTTATAGTGCATTTTAGGTGTATCCTGAAATTTCACCCGAAAGCCGAATATTCCTAACTTTTTGTCCATCCATCCATCCATCTTCTACCGCTTTTCCGGAGGTCCGGGTCGCGGAGGCAGCAGTTCAAGCAGAGAAGCCCAGACTTCCCTCTCCCCAGCCACCTGCTCCAGCTCTTCAGAGGGGATACCAAGGCGTTCCCAGACTAGCTGGGAGACATAGTCTCTCCACCGAGTCCTGGGTCTGCCCCGGGGTCTCCTCCCAGTGGGACGTGCCTGAAACACCTCAAGTGGGAGGCGTCCAGGAGGCATCCTAATCAGATGCCCATACCACCTCAACTGACTCCTTTCAATGTGGAGGAGCAGCGGTTCTACTCTGAGCCTCTCCGGGATGACTGAGCTCCTCACCCTATCTCTGAGGGTGAGTCCAGCAATCCTACGGAGAAAGCTCATTTCAGCCGCTTGTATCCGCGATCTCGTTCTTTCGGTCATTACCCAAAGCTCGTGACCATAGGTGAGAGTAGGAACGTAGATTGACTGGTAAATCGACAGCTTTGCCTTAGAACTAAGCTCCCTCTTCACCACAACAGACCGGTACAACGTCCGCATCACTGCAGATGCTGCTCCAATCCGTCTGTCGATCTCTCGCTCCATTTTCCCCTCACTCGTGAACAAGACCCCAAGATACTTAAACTCCTCCACTTGGGGCAGGAGCCTGTCCCCAACCCGGAGAGGACAATCCACCTTTTTCCGGCTGAGGACCATGGACTCGGACTTGGAGGTGCTGATTCTCATCCCAGCCGCTTCACACTCAGTGGCAAACCGTCCCAGCAAGAGCTGTAGGTCATTGCTGGATGAAGCCAACAGGACAACATCATCTGCAAACAACAGAGATGAGACCCTGTGGTCACCAAGCATGACACCCTCCATTCCCTGGCTGCGCCTAGAAATCCTGTCCATAAAAATTATGAACAGGACCGGTGACAAAGGGCAGCCCTGGCGGAGTCCAACTCTCACTGGGAATGACTCCGACCGAGTGTTGGCAATGCGAACTAAACTCTCACAACGGTCGTACAGAGACCGAATAGCTCGTAACAACAAGCCCGATACCCCATACTCCCGAAGCACCCCCCACAAAAATCCACGAGGGACGCGGTCAAATGCCTTCTCCAAGTCCACAAAACACATGTAAACTGGTTGGGCAAACTCCCACGAACCCTCAAGAATTCTCGAGAGGGTAAAGAGCTGGTCCGATGTGCCACGGCCAGGACGAAAACCACATTGCTCCTCCTGAATCCGAGGTTCGACCAACGGCCGGACTCTCCTCTCCAGTACCTTGGCATAGACCTTCCCAGGGAGGCTGAGGAGTGTGATCCCTCTAAAGTTGGAGCACACCCTCCGGTCCCCTTTTTTGAAGAGAGGAACCACCACCCCGGTTTGCCATGCCAAAGGCACTGCTCCCGACCTCCATGCAATATTGCAGAGGCGTGTCAACCATGACAACCCAACAACATCCAGGGCCTTGAGGTACTCGGGGCGAATCTCGTCCACCCCCGGGGCCCGGCCACCAAGGAGATTTTTAACCACCTTGGCGACCTCAGCCCCTGTGATAGGCGAGTCATCCCCCTCGTCCCCAAACCCTGCTTCCTCTGTGGAAGGCGTATCAGTGGGATTGAGGAGATCCTCGAAGTATTCCTTCCACCGCCCGACGATATCCCCAGTTGAAGTCAACAGTGTCCCATCCGCACCATACACAGTGTGGACGGGGAGCTGCTTTCCCCTCCTGAGCCGCCGAACAGTTTGCCAGAATCTCTTTGAAGCCGACCGAAAGTCTTGTTCCATGGCCTCACCGAACTCCTCCCATACCCGGGTTTTTGCTTCAGCAACCACCCGAGCTGCACTCCGCTTGGCCTGCCGGTACACCTCAGCTGCTTCGGGAGTCCCACAAGCCAACCAAGCTTGATAGGACTCCTTCTTCAGCTTAATGGCCCCCCTCACCACTGGTGTCCACCACTTGGTTCGGGGGTTGCCACCACGAGATGCACCGACCACCTTGCGGCCGCAGCTCTGGGCTGCCGCTTCAACAACAGAGGTGGAGAACATGGCCCATTCAGACTCCATGTCTCCAGACTCCCTCGGAATGTGGTTGAAGTTCTTCCGGAGGTGGGAGTTGAAGACCTCCCGGACAGGGGCCTCAGCCAGACGCTCCCAGCACACCCTCACTATACGTTTGGGTCTACCAGGTCTGAATGGCTTCCTCCCCTGCCATCGGATCCAACTCACCACCAGGTGGTGATCAGTTGACAGCTCTGCACCTCTCTTTACTCGGGTGTCCAAGACATACGGTCGCAGGTCTGATGATACGATAACAAAATCGATCATCGACCTGCGGCCTAGGGTGTCCTGGTGCCAGGTGCACATATGGACACCCTTATGCTTGAACATGGTGTTCGTTATAGACAGACTGTGGTTAGCACAGAAGTCCAATAACTGAACACCACTCGGGTTCAGATCGGGCAGGCCGTTCCTCCCAATCACCCCCCTCCAGGTTTCACTGTCGTTGCCCACGTGCGCATTGAAGTCCCCCAGTAGGACAATGGAGTCTCCAGGAGGAGCACCCTCCAGCACCCCAGTCACAGACTCCAAAAAGGGTGGGTACTCTGAAACATCATTTGGTGCATAGGCACAAATGATGGTCAGGACCCGTTTCCCAACCCGAAGGCGCAAGGAAGCAACCCTTTCGTCCACCGGGGAAAACTCCAATATAGAGGCAGCAAGGTGGGGCGATACAAGAATACCTACCCCTGCTCGTCGCCTCTCGCCCGGGGCAACTCCAGAACAGGCCAAGCTCCAGCCCCTCTCCAGGAGACTGGTTCCGGAACCGGAGCTGTGTGTTGAGGTGAGGCCGACTATATCTAGCCGGTATCGCTCAATCTCGTACACCAGCTCAGGCTCCTTCCCCACCAGAGAGGTGACATTCCACGTACCAAAAGCCAGTTTAGAAAGCTTGGGATCAGTCCGCCAAGGTCTCCGCCTTTGACTGCCACCTAATCCACATAGCACCGGACTTCCATGATCCCTCCTGCAGGTGGTGAACCTACTGGAGGGCGGACCCATGTAACTCCTTCGGGCTGAGCCCGGCCGGGTCCCATGGGTGGAAACCCGGCCACCAGACGCTAGCCTTCGAGCCCCTCCCCCAGGCCTGGCTCCAGGGTGGGGCCCCGGTAACCCCATACCGGGCGGGGTACACTGAATCCTTGATATACAATTTATCATGAGAGTCTGTTGGATCGTTCTTCGTCTGGCCCTTCACCCAGGACCAGTTTGTCTTGGGAGACCCTATCAGAGGCAAATTGCCCCGGACAACATAGCTCCTGGGATCACTGGGGCACGCAAACCCCCCCACCACGATAAGGTGACGATCCATGAGGGGGCCTAACTTTTTGTGAGTAGTGTATATCCTGCTTAATCATCTATTTAACTCCACATGACATCATATCATAAAAATTGAGCATCAAGGAAAAATAACAAATTTTTGAGTTCATAAAATCAACAGGTAAACTGAGCATACATCCATCTCTTGTAAACAGTGTGATTGTGGCTCATGTATTTTTGCCTAAATATGTATGAGTATAAAGTGAGATGCTTAGGATTGCATATGTGGATTGACCTCACGTCTTAGTATGGAACAATATGTCTGGACCGCCTGTGGATAACGGCAAGAGGACGGAGGTACCGTGTTAAGGAGCTGAAAGGACTTCCTGACCTCCTGGGGCCAGGCGGAGGACTAAGGGACTCGGGGGGAGAGTTATTGTCAATGCAGGGTTTTGACAGAGATGTGTGATTCTTCCTTTGATGTTGATGTATAAATGTGGGGGTTCTGATGCAGCTCTCCCTCTTCTGTTCTTGAGAGATTGCTGGGGATGTGAAAGCTACATTAAAACCTGAACTGAGAAATAATTCAGCCTCGTTATTTCACGCTCCCCACATTGGTGACCAGAGACATGAGAATGCAGAGAAGCGAGTCCCCCGATCCAGACTCGTCGGAGTCTGTCCGAGCGAGCGCCGTCTCCATCAAACTTCCAGAATTCTGGCAGGACAACCCGGACTCGTGGTTCCTCCAGGCCGAGGCACAGTTCGCACTCGGGGGAATAACGGCAGATGACACTAAGTTCTACCACGTCATCGCAAAGCTCGACAACCGCACAGCTCGGTGCGTGCGGAGCCTGGTGCAGCAACCGCCCGCTGATGACAAATACGGCGAGCTGAAGACTGCCCTCATCAAATGCTTTACGCCCTCAGCCGAAGAGAGGGCTAGGAGACTCCTGGCTATGCACGACCGGGGCGGACGCAGGCCAGTTGACCTTATGGAGGATATGCTGCAGCTGAGGGACTCAGACAACAACGATTTCTTGTTTAAGCATATCTTCCTAAGAAACCTCCCGGTGCAGATGAGAGGGACCCTGTCCAGCATGCGTTGTGTGACCCAGCGGGACTTCCGCGTGCTGGCCCGGGAGGCACAGCGGCTCCTCGACTTCTGCGGTGAGCAGACGGCTACAGCAGCAGCGGCAGACCTCGGTGCGGCGTCCGGGAGCAGCGAATGGCCGGAGACAGCAGAACCAACCCCACCAACAATGGCAGCGGCGCGTTCCCGACGCACCGGGGGAGATGGCCTCTGCTTTTATCATCACCGTTTTGCAGAGAAGGCGCACAGATGTGTGCCGCCGTGCAACTTCAAGAGCTCGGGAAACTCCAGGACCGGGAGTCGGTAGCAGCTTCGGCTCTCGGAGAACAGAATAAGCTGCGCTACATCACAGATGCGAGTTCCGGGCGACACTTCCTCGTGGACACCGGGGCCCAAGTGAGTTTCATCACCCCGACCTATGCTGACCGGCTGGCAGGCCCCCGGGGTAACGGGGCAATGGCGGTGAACGGCTCGAGCATCGACACCTTTGGAGAGAGGACTCTGTTTCTGTCCTTACACGGCCGCACTTATGAATGGACTTTTATTATAGCGGCGGTGAGTTTCAACATGTTAGGTGCTGATTTTCTGTGCTCACATGGTTTGTTAGTTGATCTTGCCAATAGGCGGCTGGTAAATGCACTCTCTTTTTATTCAATCCCTTGTGCAGCTCGAGTGTCCCCGCCACCAGTGCAGACCAACGTCGCCACAGCAGGCGGTAAGTTTAACACACTCCTCACCCAGTTTCCAGCGCTCACAGTTCCCACATTTTCGGCAACAGTTGCGAAACACGGGGTGGAGCATTTTATCACTACAGCTGCCCCCCCCCCCCCCCGTCTTCGCGAAAGCTCGGCGCTTGGATGCCACTAAGCTCTCCATAGCACGCGAGGAGTTCGCCAGCCTGGAAAGGCTGGGCATTATTCGCCGTTCGAAGAGCCCATGGGCCTCGCCGCTGCATATGGTCCCTAAAGCTGACGGCTCGTGGAGACCTTGCGGCGATTACCGCAGATTAAACAACGCCACAGCGCATGACCGATACCCAATCCCACACATTCAGGATTTTTCGGTGCATCTAGCGGGGGCGCGCATTTTTTCTAAAATAGACCTGGTTTGCGGCTACCATCAAGTTCCAGTCCGGCCCGAGGACATTCCTAAAACAGCAGTAATAACCCCCTTTGGACTTTTTGAGTTTTTGCGCATGCCGTTTGGTCTTAAAGGCGCTGCACAAACCTTTCAACGCATGATGGATGCCGTGTTACACGATCTCCCTTTTGTGTTCGTCTACCTCGACGACATTTTAGTCGCCAGCACTTCCGAGGAGGAACACGAAAAACACCTCACTACGGTTTTTCAGAGGTTGGGAGAGCACGGGTTAATAATTAATCCAGCCAAGTGCCAGTTTGGCGTGGCGCAGATTGATTTTTTGGGGCACCGCGTTTCCCCAGAAGGGGCAGTTCCGCTACCGGACAAGGTGCGCGCAGTGGCAGATTTTCCCCGACCACAAACGGTCAAATCATTACAGGAATTTTTAGAAATGGTAAATTTTTATAACCGTTTCCTACCCCACGCAGCGCGGCTCATGTAACCATTATATGCCGCGCTTAAAAAGCAAAAACCCTCCAATACGATCAAGTGGTCCCCGGAGCGGGAGCGCGCATTCACGGAGGTTAAAAAAGCTCTTGCTGACGCTGCGCTTCTAGCTCACCCAGACCCAACGGCCCGCATAGCGCTCACCACTGACGCATCAGATGTTGCCGGGGTTTGGCAGCCGCTGGCATTTTTCAGCAGATCCTTGCACGGGGCCTAGCGGAAATACAGCACGTTTGACAGGGAGCTGTTAGCGCTCCACTTAGCCATTCGCCATTTCCAGTTCTGGCTGGAAGGTCGGCGTTTCACCGTGTTTGTCGACCACAAGCCGCTCACTTTTGCGATGGCCAAAATTTCAGAACCTTGGTCGGGCCGGCAGCAGAGGCAGCTGGCCGCAATTTCGGAATTTACTACTGATATTCAGCACGTAGCGGGTAAACTCAATGTAGTGGCAGACTGCCTCTCTCGCGCAGTGACAGCACCAGTCCGCATGGAGGTAGATTATACTACCGCAGCCGCAGGGCAAAATAGCAGCGCGGAAGCGCACGCGGCCCCAGTGCACGTGGAGATAGATTACGCAGCCATGGCGGCGGAACAGAATAGAGATGCGGACGTGTGCGCGCTCCAGTCTGGACCAACAGGGTTAAGGCTGGAGAGTAGGAGTTTGCAAACCGGTATGCCCCCTCTAATCTGCGATATCTCTACTAGGCGACCGCGCCCGGTGGTTCTGGCCGCTTGGCGGCGCCGCCGCGTTTTTGCCTCGGTTCACTCCCTGGCACACCCAGGGGTGCGCGCTTTGGTGAAAATGGTATCGGAGAAGTTTGTTTGGCCGAGCCTGCGCAAGCACGTGAAAGAGTGGGCAAGAACCTGCATGGCTTGCCAGCGGGCCAAAATTCACAAGCACACAAAAGCCCCCTTTGAACCGTTCCACATCCCGGCCAAGAGGTTCGATCATGTGCATGTCGACCTCGTGGGCCCCCTACCGACGTCGCAGGGGTTCACACATCTTTTGACAATGGTGGACCGAACCACACGCTGGCCGGAAGTGGTTCCACTAGCATCGACCACGGCTGCAGAGGTGGCTTGCGCATTTTTGACGGCCTGGGTAGCGTGTTTCGGGGTCCCGTCGGATATTACGTCCGACAGAGGGCCTCAATTTGTCTCTGAGCTTTGGTCAGCGATGGTCAGCAGCTTAGGGGCGACAATCCATCGCACTACCGCGTATCACCCCCTGGCTAATGGTTTATGCGAGCGTTTTCATAGGTCTTTGAAGGCAGCCCTCAGAGCGTCGCTTACGGATGCAGATTGGGTAAACAAACTACCATGGGTTTTATTGGGGTTGCGTGCTGCGCCTAAGGAGGATTTAAATGCCTCCCCAGCAGAGTTAGTTTTCGCACAACCTCTCAGGCTGCCCGGTGAGTTTCTACCAGAGCATCCGGAGCCCGGGCGTCCCCCGGCTCTGGGGCCACTGAGTGGCATGGAAGCAGACATGCTCCCGGGCCCCGTTCATCACACTTTTCCGCGTGTTTTTGTTCCCAAAGCTTTAAAAAATGATGAGTTTGTTTTTGTCAGGCACGAGGCTTCACGATCAGGCCTCCGCCCGCCATATGATGGCCCATTTAGAATGCTGGAAACAGGTGATAAGCATTTTGTGCTAGATTTGGGGGACAGAAAAGAAACAATTAGTATTGACAGACTAAAGCCTGCTTTTGTGATGAACGACGAGTCTGTATGGGTAGCGAGGGCTCCTCGACGTGGCAGACCCCCCAGGGAACAGGTCCTAGAGCCCCCGCAGGGATCAAATAACCATTCTCTTCCTCAGTTGGCAGATTCTTTGCAGGACGGCGCCGCAGGGACGGCGAGGCCTACTTACAGCAGATTTGGAAGACGTTTGAAGCCCAGACGGCGTACTGACTGATGTGGATTTGATCATGTTGTGTAAATCATGCTGTTGATGTTGTCATATTTTGTGAACTATGAGATATTGTCCATTCTTCGACGTTTGGGGGGGGGGGGGGGTTATGTGGCTCATGTATTTTTGCCTACATATGTATGAGTATAAAGTGAGATGCTTAGGATTGCATATGTGGATTGACCTCACGTCTTAGTATGGGACAATATGTCTGGACTGCCTGTGGATAACGGCAAGAGGACGGAGGTACCGTGTTAAGGAGCTGAAAGGACTTCCTGACCTCCTGGGGCCAGGCGGAGGACTAAGGGACTCGGGGGGAGAGTTATTGTCAATGCGGGGTTTTGACAGAGATGTGTGATTCTTCCTTTGATGTTGATGTATAAATGTGGGGGTTCTGATGCAGCTCTCCCTCTTCTGTTCTTGAGAGATCGCTGGGGATGTGAAAGCTACATTAAAACCTGAATTGAGAAATAATTCAGCCTCGTTATTTCACGCTCCCCACAGTGATAAATATGAAATATGTGGTAGTCATTACCATTAGTTATTCAGAACTACTGCAGCCCACAGAATAAGAATTAACATTAACAGGTAGGAACAAAATTTACATTTATCTGCCTGTTTTTTCCCTGTGTATGTGCATGTGGATGTTGTGCATATATCCAGAAGCTGTTGGGTCGAGCATTATCTTGAACTGTACTCGACCCAGAACATCATGACAGACGTTGCCCTCGACGCCTTGCCTGGCCTACCAGTCATGGAGGAGCTTGACAAAATACCCATGCTGGAAGAGCTCAGCAAAGCCATAGACTGCCTCGCCTGTGGCAAGGCTCCAGGGAAAGATGGTATCCCCCAGAAGTTCTGAAACACGGGAAAACAGCCATCTTACAACCACTATATGATCTCCTCTGCCTTTGCTGGGAGCAAGGTCACACTCCCCAAGATATGAGAGATGCCAATACAGTCACGCTGTACAAGAACAAAGGCGAACGCAGTGACTGCAACAATTACCGCGGCATCTCTCTTCTGAGCATAGCTGGCAAAGTCTTCGCCCGGGTCACCCTGTTCCGTCTGCAGAGCCTCGCTTTGCGAGTCTATCCTGAGTCTCAGTGTGGCTTCAGAGCCAGAAGGTCCACAGTGGATATGATCTTCTCCCTCCGTCAGCTGCAAGAGAAGTGTCGAGAGCAGCAGCAGCCATTGCTCCTTGCGTTTGTGGACCTGACCAAAGCCTTTGACTTAGTTAGTCGAACCGGGCTCTTCCAGATCCGGTTGTTCCCCAAAGCTCCATGCAATCATCTCCTCCTTCCACATGGACATGCATAGTACTGTTTGCTTTGATGGAGCCACCTCAGATGCCTTCCCAGTCAGCAGTGGAGTGAAGCAGGGTTGCGTTCTAGCACCGACTCTCTTTGGGATTTTTTTCTCAATGCTCCTCCACTATGCCTTCGCTGACTGTCCTGAAGGTGTCTACGTCCGCACAAGATCAGACGGAAAACTCCTCAACATCACAAGACTTTGTGCTAAAACGAAAGTCTACAAGATCCTCATACGTGAGCTGCTGCTGTTTGCAGACGACGCTGCTCTAGCATCGCACAGCGAGAAGGGCCTGCAGCACCTGGTTGACAAACTGTCCCACGCCTGTAAGGAGTTTGGACTCATGATCAGCCTCAAGAAAACCAACATCATGGCGCAAGATGCTGTCTCCTCTCATGTCATTACCATTGACAACACACAGCTGGAGGTTGTGGACACCTTCACCTACCTAGGGTCCACTGTTTCAAACACGCTCTTGCTGGACACCGAGACCAGCTCCAGAACCGCCAAAGCAGCTGCTGTCATGGCCAAACTCAACAAGTGTGTGTGAAACAACAATCTGCTGAGTTTGAAGACCAAGCTACTCGTCTACCAAGCTTTTTTTTTTTTTTTTTTTTTTTTTTTTTTGTTACTTATTTGTACCCGTAGGTAGATTTGGTTTGCAGTCTGGTGACAAGCCACCGGCTGCTGGTCGCTGCGTGCGCGAGCGCCCTAAACCTGCATGTTTTTGGTGTGCGGGAGGAAACCGGAGAAATCCCGGAGTAAACCCACGCAACACGGGGAGAACATGCAAACTCCACACAGCTCACTGTTGGTCGGGGGCTGGGATCGAACCCACGATCTCATGATCCCCGCGATCCCCCGGCCGAGGGTAAAACTGTGCTGCCACAGTGCTAAACCACTGCGCCACCGTGCAGCCCTAGCCCTAGCCCAAGCTTGCGTCCTGTCCATTCTCCTGTACAGCAGTGAGTCCTGGACAGCCTATGCCAGGCAGGAGAAGCGGTTAAACAGGTTCCACCTCCGCTGTCTTCAGTGCCTTATGCACATTAAGTGGCAGGACATAGTCCCACAACACTGAGGTCCTTCAGCACGCTGACTTGCTAAGCATCCCTGCATTTCTCAGCCAGAGACGACTCCGGTGGCTTGGCCATGTGCACCATATAGAGCCTGACCGCCTGCCGAGAGAAATCCTTTATGGATGGTGGGCGTCTGCCGTGTGGGCCGACCACTGTTGCGTTTTATAGATGTCTGCAAATGCGACATGCAGTATGTGCAGATCAATGCCAATAACTGGGAGGTTATTGCCAAAGATCGAGTCACCTGGCGCCAGTGTCAAAGAGGGTGTTCTCAAGATGGAAGTGAACACGAGAGTCCTGATGGCGACGAAGCGTGCGGCGAGGAAAGAACGTGCAGCATCAGCATGTGCGCCATCAGCATGAGCACCATCAATCTTCATCTGCTCCAAAGACTGCCATTCAAGGATTGGGCTGTACAGTCATTCCAGGCGCTGCTCCAACCCTTGACGCGCTAACCATCGCCTCTTCGAGACAAGGATGCCAGAAGATGTGCATGTGGATGTTGTGCATATATCTAGAAACTGCTAACTTTTAAGTAACTGTTGTTCCTCTTTCGGCTGCTCCCTAGGGAATGCTTAGGGGTCTCCACAGTGGATCATCTGCCTCCATCTCACCCCATCCCTTGCATCTTACTCTAGAACTCTGTTCATGTCCTCCTTCCCTTCATCCATGAATCTTCTGTGGTCTTCCTTTTTTCCTTCTCCCTGGCAGCTCCATCTTCAACATCCTTTGTCCAATATATCCACTATCCCTCCTCGGCACATGTCCAAACCATCTCAGCCTTGCCTCTCTTACTTTGTCTCCAAACCATTCAACCTGAGCTGTCCTTCTGACATACTCATTTCATTTCTAATCCTGCCCCTGTTAGTCACTCCCAATGAGAATCTTAGCATCTTCAACTCAGCCACCTCTAGCTCTGCCTCCTGCCTTTTTGTGAGTGCCACTGTCTCCAAATCATTCATCATAGCAGGTCTCACTACCGTCTTGTAAATCTTCCCTTTCCCTCTAACTGCTATTCTTCTGTTGCAAATCATCCCTGACATACTTCTCCACCTGCCTGCACTCTCTTCTTCACATCCCTTGTGTGCATTTTACATTGCACTGGATGGTTGACCCCAGGTATTTAAACTCATCTACCTTCACGACCTCTACTCCTTGCATCTTCACCGTTATACCTGCCTTTCTTTCATTCACACATATGTATTCTGTCTTGCTTCTGCTGACTTTCATTCCTCTTCGTTCCAGAACATACCTCTACCTCTCCAAGTTTTCTTCCACCTGCTCCCTACTCTCACTACAGATCAAAATGTCATCTGCAAACATCATGGTCCATGGAGACTCCTGCCTGACTTCGTCTGTCAGCCTGTCCATCACCATGGCAAACAAGAAGGGGCTCAGACCCGATCCCTGATGTAATCCCATCCCCACCTTAAATCCATCAGTGACTCCTACAGCACATCTCACTGCTGTCTCACTGTCCTCATACATGTCCTGTACCACCCTCACAACCTTCTCTGCCACACTTGACTTTCTCATACAGTACCACACTTCCTCTCTTGGCCCCTTATCATATGCTTTCTCTAGATCCACAAAAACAGTGCAACTCCTTCTAATCTTCTCTATACTTCTCCATCAACACTCTTAAAGCAAACACTGCATCTGCAGTACTCTTTCATGGCATGAAACCATACTACTGCCCACTGATTGTTACCTCTCTTCTTAACCTGGCTTCAACAGCTCTTTCCCAACAACTGCTAAGTAATTGCTCATTTTAGCAACTCTTGGCTAAAATGTTGTGCAGCCCCAGAGGAAACAGCTTGTAGTTATATTTTCTGTTTGTGTGACTTTTAGTATAATTGTCTATAATTTCCACAGTATTCATGCTTGAGCAACATAAAACAATGAAGGCTGGTCAGTCTTTTGCCAGTCATTCAAATTTAGGTTGGCATGTGTCCCATGAGTAATGTCACTCACAAATGTGTCTATAAATGTCATTATTTCACAAGGAAGCATTATGCTTTTTCCTCAGGGCAGTTGTCTCACCTTTCAGTGACAGGTGAACCCTCGGGTTTTCGGGAGATGACATAACGACAGCTCAGACCTGCATCTTTCACCATTTGGTCTCCCAAAAACTCTGCCAGTCTCTTAGCTGTGCTGATTGATGTTGACTTCTGCTCTCCATAGTCCTCAAGTTTTCTGGACATTGAACGATTCTCTGAGATCAGGTCAAACAGCTCTGCATCTGGCATATTGGCAGCCTGAAACACACATGAAATTATCCAATTAGCTTTTGTCACCAAAGGATGATGGGAAGTGTTCACATGAGAGTTAGTGCTGCTTTCTACAGGGCTTCTTCAGTTATCAGCAAATTTCATTTAATGCTCTTTGACACATATTTAAATGAAAATGAAAAAGTAAATAACACAAAAGCTGGGTAGGTGAATTTCAGATCTTGAAATGTCTATTGTTACTTCCAAATCTCCAGGAAGCAGTACAAAATAAATAGGATACATTTTTACAGATTCACAACTCAACAATGATATAGATACATTTTTTCAGTGGTAGTGGGAATCAAATTGAATGTTTTTTAATGGCCTTTAAAGTCTTTTATTGCAACACAAATTTAATGACATTTATGCTTTTTAATACCAGAAGGTTTCATACGCCATAAGATGGAAGCTGGAAATTTAATTTCAAGTTAGTTGATAACTGATGGGTGCTGTTCTTGCTCTCATCCAGTCCTCAACACCTCTGCACGCACTGACCTGCGCCTGATTTTGGAACGGTTACTTGCTTTTTTGATAAAGGTGTAAATTAAAAAAAAAAAAATACAGGCAGCTGCCAGTGGTACCCCTCAGCCTGCTGGCATTAAGAGGCTGGCTGAATTTTTGTACCAAGCCGGATGAAATCAAAATTGTCCCAAATCTGCTATAGATGCAACTATGGGATCATTATGAAAAGCCTACATCATTTCATTTACAAGTTATAACATTTAGATGAGATTGAGATGAGATTCAACTTTATTGTCATTACACATACTTATAGTCCATATTTATATGGACTTTTGAGAATTGACCTCTGATCATGAACTGAGGTCATGGTCGCCAAAATTCAAACGTCCAGATTTTTTTTCAAAGATGAAACTAGAACAAGAAGAAGAAGGAGCCAACTTTTTGTCATTCAGTCCATACAGCCAATCATGTACAGTAGAATGAAATTACGTTTCTCCTATCTACAATGTTAATGACATTTAGAATCAGGGGGGCAGCTGCCATGCAAGGCACTGCCACAAACTATGGCATCAGTGTAAAACATGTATATCATTTCCTTTGTGACTTGTCTCCTGTATGGAGAAACAAGGCACAGGCATTGCTCAGGAGTGATTTTAGCCCATTCTTCCACACAAACTGTCTTCAAATCTTGAAGATTTCGTGGGTGTCTTCTATGAACTCTGATCTTCAGTTTGTTCCATAGATTTTCAATTGGATTCAGGACAGGTGACTGCCTGGACCATTCTAGCAGCTTTATTTTCCTTCTCTGGAGCCAGTTGAGAGTTTCCTTGGCAGTGTGCTTGGGATCATTGTGTTGATGAAATGTCCACCCTCCTTTCATCTTCAGCATCTTGCCAGATGGCAACAGGTTCTTATCGAGGACGTCTCTGTACATTTGTTCATTCATCTTTCCTTCAATTATATGAAGTCTGCCTGTATCATTTGCTGAAAAACTCCCCCACACCATGATGGGATGTGCAGTGCCATTTCTCCTCCAAACATGCTGTGTGTTGTGACACCCAAAAAGTTCAATTTTGGTCCCATCTGACCAGACTATATTCTCCCAGTATTTTACTGGCTTGCCCAAATGTTGTGCAGCAAACTTTAAACAAGCTTCAACATGCTTTTTCTTCAGCAATGGAGTCTTGCTGATGAGCGGGCATAGCGCCCATGTCAGTTGAGTGCATTACTTATTGTTTTCTTTGAAACAACAGTACCTGCTAACTCCAGGTCTTTCTGGAGCTCTCCACGAGTGGTCTTTGGCTCTTGGATAACTCTTCTGATAATTCTTTTGATTCCTCTGTCAGAAATCTTGTGAGGAGCTCCTGGCCGTGGCCGGTTTATGGTAAAATGATGTTCTTTCCACTTCTGAATAATGGCTCCAACAGTGCTCACAGGAACATTCAGCAGTTTAGAAATGCGCCTGTAACCAATGCCATCATTATGTTTTGCAACAATAAGGTTGTGAAGGTCTAGACAGAGCTCTTTGCTTCTACCCATCGAATTATTTGTGGTGTGACAAACTGATATTCACAGACCTTTTAAAAGGCTATCAGTCAGGACTTAACCAGCTGAAATTAATTTGCATTGATGGGGGATGGGATGGCTTCCTAAACTCTGATGGATTTCAGCTGGTTTCTTGGATTTCTATGCCTTTTTGCACTGCTTTTTCTTCATGTGTTCAATACTTATTCCCTGTGTCATTCCACTTTATTAAATATAACTTGTTTTGTGAACACATGTGCCTTGATTTCTTTGTGTGTATGGATTACTTGGGTTGTTACTGATATCTGGTGAAAATCTCAGGTCAATGGCTCCATTAGAAATATGTTTAATGAGAAAAATGTTGACGTGTTCAATATTTGTTTTCCCTGCTGTAAATTTGTGAACATCCTCCAGCCTTCAGACAAACTAAACCTGCCAACATTTAGATTTCAAAATATAAGAGTTTTTTCCTGTTTCTGGGTCACGAGGAGTGTTCTAAAAAAAAATTGTAAGTATTCAGAAATATTATAACCGAAATATTGGATATAATGGATTCTAAATTGTCCTTAGGTATGACTGTGAGAGTGAATGGTTGTCTGTCTCTCTGTGTTGGCCCTGTGATGGACTGGCGATCTGTCCAGGGTGTACCCTGCCTCTCGCCCAAAGATGCTGGGATAGGCTCCAGCCTCCCCGCGACCCGAAAAGGATTAAGCGGAAGAAGATGGATGGATGGATAACCAAAATAACTGCATCTTTGGTCATTTTATTTAATTAAATATAATTTTATTAATACTTATATTTCTTTGAAATCAGAGTTGAAATTTTTAATCTATTCCGGCTCTGCAAAATTATGATCAAAAGTTTCAATTATATGTGAAAAAAGTAAAAAAAGCTTAGCACAAACGGTTTCAAATTTATTAGAAAAACTGTAATTTCAATATAAAAATAGACAAAAAATAGCCATGAAATAGATTAATATATGATAATAAAGTAAAAATGTACAATAAGAGTCAGAATTTTACAAGAAATTACAAATTTATGAGGAAAATAGTTGCAAATTTATGTAAAAACAAATTTACTGAGAAAAAAGTAGAAAACTATAAGATAAGATAAGCCTTTATTAGTCTCACAATGGGGAAATTATAGGATTGCAGCAGCAAAGGGATAGCAGCACTCAGAGCAATAGTAAAGAAAAGTTATTCATTTAAAGTGACACTCCACCTAAAATCAAGTTTTTTTTCTTTTCAACATGTCTGTAACATGTTTTTTTATGACCTACAAAACATATCAAGAGCAAAATTGCTCAAATGTCTCATTCTTGTTTTCTTGCTGTAGTTTCACTTAAGCTGTGCCTCCTGCAAAAAGGTGAAGGCTGCAGTGCAGTTGAAACATGTAAAGAAGGTAAAGACATCTTTCTATTTTATTTTTTGTCTTTCATATGAACAAAAGATAATTAGAGAGAAGGATGGTGGCTAAACTGTCATCTCTGCTGGAGTCTGAGTTCCACCCTATGAAGGACATACTGAATGCACTGAGGAGCTCATTTAGCAGCAGACTACATCATCCTAGGTGCACAACCGAGAGGTTTCGCAGGTCTTTCCTACCTACGGTTGTCAGACTGTACAACCTAAGCAGGGCTGCTCGCAGAGATAGCAAAAAGACGTGACAACCTAATAGTATCGAATGCAAAAGACGCAATAAACTTACACAATGGTCCCCTCCGGTATACAACTAGGAAAATACCGGTCGCTATGGAGGGTGAGAATATGTATGGGTACATAATCATACCATGTAGGATAACTAAGTAGACGGTTGCGCTGTTTCATTCCATCTAGCTACAATGCTCCGCACTGTGTGTGTTTATATATTTATATATTTATTCCATCTAGCTACAATGCTCTGCACTGTGTTTATATATTCATATATTTATTCCATCTAGCTACAATGCTCCGCACTGTGTTTATATATTTACATATTCATTCCATCTAGCTACAATATTCTGCACTGTGTGTTTATATACTCATATTTATTCCATCTAGCTACAATGCTCTGCACTATGTGTCTATATATATATATATATATATATTTATATGTACATATGTATACTCGCTGCTCTTGTTTTTCTCTTGCCTTCTGATTGTTGCTCTGAGTGTTGCTATCCCTGTGCTGTTGCAATCCTGGAATTTCCCCATTGTGGGACTAATAAAGGCTTATCTTATCTTATCTTACAATTAAACTGCTTTTAAGGACTGATGCAGTTTCAGTCATTATCCTGGGCCACCGTGCATACAACTGGGCATGTCCTTCAACCGGTAAGTCTTTTTATCACAGGATTTATTCTGATAATGTAGTGCTAGCCACTATAACCCTGGATTTACACCGACTCCGGATGCAGTCCATTAGGGCTGCGATCCAGACTCTGCAGCATATAATTCCCATTCCTGTCAATGCTCTAATCCTCACCTGGTCCGAACCACAGCAGAACGAATCCAGCTTGTCAGATTCGGCTCGTTAATGAAATGCAAGGAGCCTATTTTTGACGGATGCCAGATCCAATCCGCAAGGAAATGCCATGGTATCTCATGGCATTTAAGAGCCATCTGTTGATTAAAAATGATTTAAGGATGGTCCGTTATTTTGAGGTCTACTCCTCTACCACTGTGTCAGAGAAGATTAAAAACTTGACTTAACATCCAAACACTTCATAGAATTAAAATTAACAGGCTACTTACATTTTATTTAAAGAGCCCAAAAATCCAGGTGGGGAGTTGGTACATCACACTTTCTTGCTGTTATTACTTGATTGCAATCGGTCTCTCGCCAGTCTTTCTTGAGATCTCGCATTATTTTATAGAATTCTCACGTGATTTTGTATTTTGAACCCTGCTCTGATCCATGTCAGATCAAAAAACAAATGGAATGGGTGGGGACTGCCACAAGGCTCCGTCCACACTGCATCTGCAATGGATTGCATCTGGAGTTGGTGTAAATCCACGGTTAGCTTGTGGTATGTGGTTGGGCCTAGTAACCACTGATTCTGGCCTTTGAAGTGGGGTGTGAAAAGATTTTGACATGAAACTGTACGACAATTAAAGGTTTTTTGAAGAAAAAGGGCATAAGATACCATTTTAAAAAGAAAATGTAGATTTGTTTTTTTTTTTATAGGGGATTTATATCCACTGGAGTGCATTTTTAAGAGGAAGACCTCAAATTTTCAAGACTAAAGTCATTACTCAAATATTTTTAAAATTTTTTTTTTTTTTTGTTACTTATTTGTACCCTTAGGTAGATTTGGTTTGCAGTCTGGTGACAAGCCACCGGCTGCCGGTCGCTGCGTGCGCGAGCGCCCTAAACCTACATGTTTTTGGTATGCGGGAGGAAACCGGAGAAATCCCGGAGTAAACCCACGCAACACGGGGAGAACATGCAAACTCCACACAGCTCACTGTTGGTCGGGGGCTGGGATCGAACCCACGATCTCATGATCCCCGCGATCCCCCGGCCGAGGGTAAAACTGTGCTGCCACAGTGCTAAACCACTGCGCCACCGTGCAGCCATGGGTGCTTTTGTACTCTTACTCAACTACTAATTTTTTGGATGTCTTCTCTTAATTATTAATTTTATAAGATAACCCTGCTGCTTTTACACAAGTACAATTTCTGGCTACTATACCCACCTCTGATCATATAATTTAAGTATGTGCGAGTATAGACAGCTTTGGTCATCCAGGGATGAGTAAAAAGAACTATATAAGTGAACGCCATTTACCTTTTTACCGTTTAAATTACTACAGTATTATGAATGGTTTTTCCCTTCGAGTGTTGTGTTTTCTTATGTTTACACAAGCTTCAAACCCCCCCCCCCAAAAAAAAGTAAAAATAAGTTACTTGTCACCACGTCAAAGTCTTTAAGCCAGAGAAAAAAACACTATTCTAAGAATTAAAGTTTAAAGAGTGATGAGAAATTATAAAGTTGAAAGCAGTTATGTGCAACATCCGAACTCACCTTGCTATACAGCACATCCAGCCAGTAGTCGGCCACTTTGGCAACTGAAGCGTAAACTTCCTCTAATGTGGTGCCTTTAAGGAAAGCCTCAAACACAGATGACTGAAAAATCTTAATCAGCTGGAGCTCTCCTCTTCTCTTCACTTCAAAACCCTTCAGCTCAGCCAGGGAGCCATCCTCATTGAACACTGCATACCTACAAGGATCAGACAAAACATGAGTGCTGATACATTTAACACAGTCTCATCACAGCGTCCTAAAAAAATGAATCTAACTAAACAACAAGTGCATTACCTTTTCTTTAGCTTCTTGCCCTCCTCCTTTGAAGCAGGTAGGATCATTGCCAGGTACGGTCCATCCACCTCGAAGAAGATGCTGTTCTCTGACCTGATGTTGTAAGTGAGTGATGAGGGATCTACCAGCTCATGGTACTGATCGTTGGTGAACCCCTCCTTCACCATAATGTTTAGCATGGCCCCCGGGTAGGAGATGGTTACTTTGGGCTTTTTCTCATTACTAGTTTTGACCACAAAGTTCTCAGGGAAGGTGTTGGGGAGGACGCACCAGATACCGTCAGTGTCCAGCTCCAGCGGCCTCCTAAGATGTGAAAAGGACAGACATGTGAGAAATGTGAGCTGACAAACCTGACCCTTAACATCAAGAATATATTGTAAACTTCACTGGTTGCAGGAAAAAGGTAGCTATAAAATGCTGACAAGAATCTAACAATGAAAAAAACAATCTTTAACAAGGCAGTGGATCTCCTTGGATAGGCTGATCAAAAGTTCATATTTACCCTATTTGTTCAATGAGCTCTCTGGCCTGAGTGATAATGTTTGCTCCAGTGTAGCACACAATGCCAGCCATTTCCATAGAGTACCAGCGTGCCCTAATGGAAACACACGCGCGCACACACACACACACACACACACACACACACAAACAGCATGTGGTCAGCAAACAGCGACCCTGAGCTCATGTAACACTGCAAATGAGAGTCTGGTTCTTACCCTTTCCTCATGACGTAGCCGTAGAAGGAGTTAAGGATACACTTGTGAGCGAGCTGAAGAGACTCATAAAGGATCTCCATGTTTTTGCAGCGCTTCACCTCGGCAGCGTCTCCACTATCCTGAGCTGATGAAAGCTTCTTCTTCCAAACCTAAAGCACACACACAAAAAAAAGATTACATTAATGTTGATGAATACACAAAATTAAATTCAACATATATACAGAATATTTAATAACAACACAACCACAAATACTTTAGGGGGAAAATGCAGTGCTTTGGGATAGCCTTACCTTGTGGAGTCCTTTGAATTCATAACGTCGATCTCTGAAAGCTCTGACGGTATCCACATAGAAGGAGTTTTCACGCTGACAGATGGTAGTTACTCGCTCTTCCAACCTGGTGACGTGAGTCTTCTTGTAAGCCTTCTTACAGTAGTCTGAGAGAGAGAAAAGTCCAATCCAACTCTGAATGAACTCTGATCAATAACAGCGAAAATGCAGACCAAACACCAAAAAAGAAAGAACCTGCCAGGCGTTTCTTCTCATGTTTGGCTTGCTCCTCCCTGCTCATAGTGTGGAACGCCCGCGGTGGACCGTTGGGGAACAACGGCGGGAACTTCTCCGACTCAAGTTGCTGCTGGATGCGGTGGAACTCACTGCGACTGGCAGGCACTGCAGACAGGGAGAAAATTATTAAAAAGGAAGTTTTTGTCAGGGCCTATTGACACCAGATGCTCTGCATCAAAGTCTGAACCAAGGTTCAGGATTTTGTTCCATCTTGTCCAGCTGGGTTTAGTTTGACATGGCTCCTTATGCAAGCTCACCAAACTATTTTGCCCATGTAAATCCTATTTCCATGACATTTTTGTAGTTACCTCAAGAGTGTAGTAGTTAGCAAGCATGCAGCTCACCCTCTAAGATGCTTCTTGGGTAGATTGGTAACTACACTTGAAGTTGAAGCAGCAGCATGTGGCAAGGGTGCTTTTCATGACACCCAAAGCACTTTACAAGTGAGTCCATTATTCATTCACTCCACAGACAATGGTAGTGGTAAGCTACCTCTGTAGCCACAGCTGCCCTGGGGCAGACTGTCAGACATGTGGCTGCCAATCCATACCAATGGCCTCTCTGACGACGACTATTATTCACATTCATACACTAGTGTTACAAACACCGGGGGCAAGGAGGGTAAGATGTCGTGCCCAAAATCACAACGGCAGGGTGGGGGAAGCAGGATTCAAACTGCCAATCCTCCGGTTATTGAACGACACGCTTTACTTCCTGAGCTACTACTGCCCTGATAAAATGAACCGAACAAAGGTACTGTTTGCTCTGGACCGAGACCACATACACTACTGTTCAAAAATTTGGGGTCACCCAGACAATTATTTTGTGTTTTCCATGAAAAGTCACACTTATTTACCACCATGAGTTGTAAAATGAATAGAAAATATAGTCAAGACATTGACAAGGTTAGAAATAATGATTTGTATTTGAAATAATAATTTTTTCCAGATACTCAACCTGCTCAAAGGGAGGTCAGTTTTATAGCTTCTGTAACCAGCTAAACTGTTTTCAGCTGTGCTAACATGATTGCACAAGGGTTTTCTAATCATCCATTAGCCTTCTGACGCAATGAGCAAACACATTGTACCATTAGAACACTGGAGTGATAGTCGCTGGAAATGGGCCTCTATACACCTATGTAGATATTGCACCAAAAACCAGACATTTGTAGCTAGAATAGTCATTTACCACATTAGCAATGTATATTAGATATTAGAGTGTATTTCTGATTAGATTAAAGTTATCTTCATTGAAAAAAACAGTGCTTTTCTTTCAAAAATAAGGAAATTTCTAAGTGACCCCAAACTTTTGAACGGTAGTGTATTTTTTCCGGATGAAATTTCACTTTTTTGGTCCAGGTGGAAGTTTCAGACTGGTAATTCTAGTCTGAATCAAACTGAAAAGTCTGAAAGTCCAGACTAAAGAGGTTAAATGTGAAAGCGTCCTTAAACAGAGCTTTACAGGCACTTTTCTTAACACATCTCAGATGCATTGCCTAATATGCGTAAATGTCAGGACTGCAGTTAGCTTATGAAAAAGGCCCAACTCACTGATTTCCCCTCTCCACTGCCAGGTCATCCTCCTCTGGCACCTGGCACCAGGCTTGTTAAAGTCACACGCAGCACAAGTGGCCTCATCCACCATAGCGGATGGCTAATAAGAGTAGAAAATGAGATATTGCTCTGTAATCATTTCTGTATACACTCCCATGCATTTTCTTCTTCTTCTTTTTTTTTTTTTCTTAATTTTACCTGTAGTCGGTTGGTGAGAATGATATTTGGGTACATCGCCCCAACGTCCAGATGGTAGATGAGGGGACATTCAATCCTGTTAGGAACTTCTTTTAAAGATGTCAGTTTTTTCTTGATTTCATCGCAGACCTGAGAAAATACAATTTTTAGAAAGCTGACAACACTGACTAAAAATGTCCATGAAGGATAAAACATACTTCATTAAAGTTGGTGACTTGCTCCAGAGGGATTTTCTCCTCTTCCTCAATGGCGTGACGCATCGTCCTTTCAACTCTTTGCAGCAGGAAATCGAATGCAGCTGGATTCTGTTGACGCACCAAACACAAGACAATTAAAACACAATGGCATGATGAAGGATTACAGATAAGACGAGAGCTTGGCTTTACCATTTTAAAACGACAGGGGATGTCACTACGAAACACTCCGGACTCCAGCGCCTCCACGTGACCACCCACGTACGTTTCTGAATCCATGACATGGCCGTCGTCTGTGAGTTTGTTGAAGACTTGCTCCTGCTTGTTCGGGAAGATGATGTTGGCGTGGAAGGCCTGGACCATCAACAGGGCCTCACATAGGGTTCCAGAGCCTTTACGCAGTACCTGAAACAGACAGAAAAATGCAAGGTAAAAAAATATCAATACTTGATTATTTTTTTTTTAAATTCTTTTACAACATATGTTATAGCTATACCTCATCAGGCTCCATGGGGATGATGGTACAAAGAGCGAAGATGAAGGGGTGAACGTACTTCATGTACAGGTAATAAGTGGCCACAGCATCTGATACAGAGTAGGTTGCTAAGGTCTGAAGGAAAGTTAAAGTTAAAAAAAGGTCAATGGTGTTTCAGCTACTCTTCAAAACAATAAAAATCTTTATTTTTCTGACTGTAACACCTGAGGTTTATTTGTGTACCTGTGGTTCTTCAGTTGCCATGCGACACATCTCCTCTGGGTCCAGCTCCACCGGGTCATAGCCCAGTTTAGCCTTCGCTGCAGCCTTTAGATTATGACTGCCCACTGGCAGGTAGCTGTCTCTCTTCACCCACCTGATACACAAGAGGAGATGATGGAAGCAGCAATGTTGAAGATTAAACAAACCAAGCTCCTGTATGTTTGTTATATGCATGTTTTAGAAGCCTGCAGACCTTAAACAGTCCATGTGGATGGCTTGACTGGACTTGTACTCTCCCTGGGTGTCCTTCTGGAAACCTATCTCTCTGTGCATGATTAGGCCATGGAGGGCAGCCCGAGCCTCAACAAAAGGCCTGAAGACAATCAAAATAACAAGAGATGTCAAAATGAGACTTTTCAGGCAGCGTGTCCACAGAGTGTTTTTTTTTCCCCACTGGGAGAGTCTATTTTCTGTTCATTTTCTATGTAGCACCCTCAACGCAAAAGCACTCAGCAGTGAGCATTTTTGTCACTGCATCCACAACGCTTAAAGTTGAAAAAAGTTCAACTTTTGGAGGGCCGCATCCCTCATCAATAGCACACCTCTCTGACATGCCAATCAGAATCAGGCTAAAATCGTCTACGATACAAGCTGGCACTAACACATGGAGACAAACAGCTGTGCAAGACTGGCGAGATCAACAACTTTCCTGACTGGAAAATTTTGACTGGCCACTAACAACTCAATTATTCGAACTCTGTCCCCAATCTAATATGAAAGCATTCAATGAATAGGAAGGAAATTTAACATATTTAACAGCAAAAACTCAGAAGGATGTGTCTTCTTACCAGTTTGCTGCAGTATAGTGTAGCTAGTAGAGAGTCTCAGTGCAAAATATGTGAAACATCAACCACGAGCTGTGAATGACAGGTAAAACGGTTCCTAGGATACAGGGCTGAGACCTTTGTTTTAAGAGCACCTGTGAAGTGCCCAGTAAAATACGTCCAGAGCATTTTTACGCTCTCTATGGACATGCAGCCTTAAAGCATAAATCATGTCCACATTGTGTGTATATACTGTGATACAGAGATATTTGAAATGGCTAGCAACTACTGGTAACCTTACATAATTTCTATTTGTACCCCAAGATAGCATAGCATTTCAATGGAAATTCTAGTCTATCCTTAACTAAATAGAAGTAAAGTTGCTTAGACAGACTGTCAATAAATTAAAGCATAAACTCAGTGCTGTATCATATGGCATCTTAATAAACAGAAGTCAGCACAAAGAACACGCAGAATCTATCGACAGATGACAAGACTCTTCGTACTAGAGCGTCCAGGATTTACATTTATAGTTGACAGTCAATCACATCTGAGCAGTCATTAGCACAGTTTCCTCACAGCTAGAAGGTTCTTGGGTCAAATCTCTAAGCTGTATGAACTAAGCATGAAAAATGGCTTAGAATGTACTTAGAAATGAATTCATCTAAACGGCGCAATTAGAAAATGCTGAAAATAAATCTAGAAATGGAGCAGCTCAGTGACGCAGTGGAAAGCACCGTCGTCTCACAGCAAAAAGATCCTGGGTTCAAACCCAAGAGTAAGCCAGCTGAGGACCTATTAGTGTGGAGTTAGCATGTTCTCTCCATGTCTGTGTGGGTTTTAACTGAAACCTGCAGTTTCCTCCCACAGTCCAAAGACATACACGTTAGGTTGACTGGCACTAATTGGGGATAATACTAAATAATCAGCTATTGTTGAAAAATAACCTCTGGTTAGTTTTTTAAAATTTTACCTGCACTTGTAAATACTGACCGAAGGATAAGACTGGGAGGGTGACAGCATATTGGAAACCCAGAAATATTGACTGCTGTCTCTAAAGCCTGAGTCACCACGTTATTCAAAACATTCTTGAGTAGCAACAGGTTAAATTTGTAAGCTGCTTCTGGTGAAGGGAAAATGAACATCTGTCTGTCCACAATTCGTGAGAAGTACTACACCTCCTAGTCAATTGCCCGGATGCTCACAAAACTCATCCTCAGGTGAGTCTTCATCCAGGTTGTGCTTAAGGTCAAGGTCAAAACTCATAAGCTTCGAGTACGTACTATTTCAACTTTGATTAGGCCGAGGTCATATATACATGTATATATGTATACATATATACTACTACTTCTCAAGTACTTGACTACTTCTCAAGATGGCGACCGGGATGGTCACACTTTTTCAGTGCTGAGACAAAGTCACTGATTTTGCCATTAAAAGTGGCTGGCCTGCAGCGATCGGCGCTCGTGGCGAACACGCACGGGCTGAATTGCCACCTCCGTTGGATTGCCCTTTAATCGCCTTTCTCCAGCGACTTCCTGCGCCTTCCTGAAGCGATTGCTCAGCTAACACTAGTTAGCTTAATGCTACCTGAAGCGATTGCTAAGCTAACACTAGTTAGCTTAATGCTGGCGCCAGTCTCTAAATAACTACCTACAGCGATCGGATATACCTCCAGTGGATTACCCCTTTGATCGCTTTTATCCGGCCACTGTGAGTAAACTGACCAGCGATTCCAGCGCTTCCTTGTGATTCACTGATGTGCCCTACCTGAAGCGATTGCTAAGCTAACGCTAGTTAGCTTAATGCTGGCGCCAGCCATTCCACCTAACCCCAGCCTGAATCAAAGCCCAGCTGCGAGGCCCAGCGGAGATACTACCAGGCAGGCGGCTATTTATTTGACGGGGCTCAGCAGAGATTTCACCCAGGCAGACGGCGGTAGGCGGCGGTGCCCAGCGGAGGACTTACCGTGACTGCAGCGGCGGTGTGCGACGAGACTACCCGAAGCGATTGCTAAGCTAACGCTAGTTAGCTTAATGCTGGCGCCAGTCATTCCACCTTACACCAGCCTGAATCGAAGCCCAGCTGCGAGGCCCAGCGGAGATACTACCAGGCAAGCGGCTATTTGTTGACGGGGCTCAGCAGAGATTTCACCCAGGCAGACGACGGTAGGTGGCGGTGCCTAGCGGAGGATTTACCGTGACCTCAGCGGAGCTCGGTGGCAGCGGCGGTGTGTGACGAGACTCGGTTGGAGGAGCGGGACGGGAGACCAGTTACGGCGACTATGAGCAACGAGACCAGCAACGGAAGGGGCTAGTTGGCTATCTGAGGCCCAGCTGGATTCGAGGACGATCGGATCAGATTCTGGCGATATAAGCAGAATTTATTTTACTATCCACAGATTTTCCTTTTCCTTCTTTCCAAGAAAGACTGAAGATGGCTGCCACCGGATTAAAAAGTGGGCTGATGGGCACCACTAATAAGCCTTCTCTACTTCTCTACTTCCTCTTCGTTTTGTCTTTGTGTGTCTGGACCTGCAACAAGAGGGATTTTCCGACAAACTCAACCAAAGGTGAAGTTAAAAAGTTTTATCTGTATGGATTTGGGCTTGGACATCTCACCCTACACTCTATGTGGTCTTTAAAAGCCCTGAGCAAAAACTTCCAAATTAAGGCAAACATGGCTGTTAAGCAAAAATCACAATATGGCAGAGGATATACAGTTAAAGTTCTGTTAGTTCTGCTACTTCTGGCAGGAGATATTCACCTTAACCCTGGACCTGCCACTATTAAACAGCAGACCACTGGGTTAGCACAAAACCGAGCTGTACAAAAGCAAAAACAACATTTATTTTTCCAAACTGTTAATCATGCACGAGTTCTTTGGGACACCAAGGCTAAACCAAAGGGGATCCTCGGCGGTCATTTAAACATACGGAGCATAATCCCCAAAAGAGATGAGATTTCGGTGTTGCTGTTGGACTCAAATCTGGACTACCTTTGTCTCTCAGAAAGCTGGCTACACAGTAACATAGACACTAATATGATCGATATTGTGGGCTACCAGTGTTTTAGAAAAGACAGGCAGGTAGGGAGGGGAGGAGGTGTTTTAATTTACATCAAAGAGAAATATAAATGTCAACTGGTTGATTTGAATACTTCACTTGAATGTTTAGCTGTTAATGTATGTCTCTCTCCGGTAATGAATTTCAACATTGCAGTAGTGTACAACCCACCGTCACACAACTCTTCCTTTTATAATGAATTAAGTGATCTGGTTAAACAACTTGAGAAGAACAGAGAAACAATAATTCATGGTGACTTTAATATCAACTGGTCTGATAAAAAAGACAAACAAAAACTGAAAAGCCTCATGACTAAATTTAATTACCAGCAAATCATCAAAGGACCCACTAGGATAACCAAACAATCCAGAACACTTATTGACATGGTATTTACTAATAAACCAGAACGAATAACCAGAACCTATAATCTTGTAACTGGTCTCTCAGATCATAACATGGTTCTTGCTGTCAGGAAACTTACTAAAAAGCGACTACAGTATTTTGGGGGAGTCGATATTGACAAATCAAATTTTATTATCCCCAAATCAAAAAATGAGGAGTTTGAACATTACTTAGAGAATCAAAATTGGGAGCAGCTCATGGCAACATGTGAAGTAGATGATTGTTGTAATTTTATAACTGCAACAATCACAAAGTCTATAGAAAAATTTTCAAAGCAAATTAAAAGTAGACAACAGAAGATTAGCCTACCATGGTTAAATAATGAAATAAGAAAACTTATGAAGAGGCGAGACTATGCACTGAAAACATCACTAACCTCCAAACTACAAAATGATCACCTTGTGTACAAAAGTTTAAGAAATAAAGTGGTACATGAGCTGCGAAAATCAAAAATATCTTATTACAATAAACTGATAGATCATGCAAAGGGTAACAACAGTTCCCTATGGAGGCATTTAAATAACTTAACTAATAAAAAAAACGATCAGAAGGGGGTAAAGGAACTTAGAATCAATGGCAAGACCGTCAGTGACAAGGCTACTTTGGCAAATGAATTTAATTCACACTTTGTGGGCTCTGTGGAAGACTTAACAAAAATTTTTGTGCTGCCAAATGTGCTCAACAACACAAATTCCATACTTCCAACAGATACTTTTCACATCGATGAGGTAAATGAGAAGTTAATTGCTGGTATTGTTAAAACACTGTCAAACTCAAAAACTAATAATATGAGCACCTCCTTTCTCAAAATGCACAGCAAAATATTAATCAAACCACTGACTCATCTCATTAATCTCTCCATTAGGTCTAGTACATTTCCATCTGGCTGGAAAAAAGCTGTCGTCATACCAGTTCATAAATCAGGCAGTAAAGACGATATATGCAATTACCGCCCAATCTCTATCTTACCAGTCCTATCTAAGGTTCTTGAAAAAGTTGTAGCTACACAGCTGATAGACTACTTACAAGACAGTCAACTTCTTCATCCACATCAATTTGGTTTTAGACCAGGATACTCAACAGAAACAGCAAATTGTTGCCTTATTGAAAACGTCAAACAGTCCTTGGACAGGGGTAATGTGGTAGGAGCTGTTTTTCTAGATCTCAAAAAGGCTTTCGATACTGTAAACCACAGTTTGCTTTTATCCAAAATGGTATCTTTTAACTTCTCCCCAAATACATTAGAATGGTTTGCATCTTATCTCCAGAATAGAGAACAGTGTGTAAAAGTTCACCAGGATAAATCCTCATTTTTAAACAACCGCATGGGTATCCCACAAGGGTCCATTCTTGGTCCTTTACTTTTCAGCATTTTTATTAATGACTTGCCGTTACACTGCTCAGCTGCAACATGCCAACTTTATGCAGATGATGCAGTTATTTACACAGCTGCCAAGACTCCAGCACAGGCTGCAGATGTACTGTCTACAAGTATGGTTGATGTCCAAGAGTGGCTCCTCAAGAACCATCTATTGCTGAACCTTCAGAAAACAGTCTCAATGTGCTTTTCAATCAAAAAATGTAACCTGCAACATTTTAAAGTTAATATACATGATCATGACATCAGTTTAGCTACAGAATTCAAATACCTTGGCATTGTACTAGATCCTCAACTCAAATTTAATCTTCATATAAAGAAAATTTCAAAAACAGTAAAAAAAAATCTGAACTGCTTTAAATTAATTAGATATTACATACCTTACGAAGCAGCTGCACTGTATATGCATTCTATGGTTTTTTCTCATATATCATACTGTTTGACAGTCTGGGCTCAAGCAGCCCCTTCCACAATAAGACATATAGGTTCATTATATAATCAAACCCTAAAAATCTTGGACAAAAAGCCCATTAGGTGGCATCACTGTAATGTTTTAAAAAAATACAACCTATTGAGTTTTGAGAGCTTCATTGACCTCTGTCTTCTGAAATTAACGTTCAAATGTTTCCATAAATCAGCACCCGAGCCACTTGCTGGTTTCGTCCAAAGACAGGACAGCAGCAGAGCCACCAGGAGTTCTGTTAACAATAACTGTAAAATATTCCACCGCAGAACCACATTTGGACAAACAGCTTTCTCTATAAAGGGCAGTCACATCTGGAACACAATGCCAAATGAAATTAAAATAATAACGGACTTTAAAACATTCACTAAAAATGTTAAAAACTGGCTGAAAAATAAACAAGAATGTACTCATGTATGAATTATTTGTCTGCAAAGTGAGAGTGAATGAAGGGAAGGAATAAATGTGTTTGTTTATAGTGAGTGACGGAGGGAGGAAGGCCTGAAATAGGCAAATGTGAGTTATGTTATATGTGTTAAATGTGAGTCAGGCTGTTATATTTGTGTATTTATAATATTTATAATATTTATGTTAAATGTGAGTCAGGCTGTTATATTTGTGTATTTATAATATTTATAATTGTGTATTTATAATTTTTCTGCATTGATGTATGTGGTTATTGTGTATATTTTTTATCTTGATTCTTTTTTCTAAAGCCCATCCAGGGACAAGAGTTGCAAATTAGCTAATAGCTATACACTCTATGTGCAACACATCAGATTGATTGTCTTTGATTAATTGTCTATGTTTATTGCACTGTCCCTGTCAAATAAACTAATCTACTACTACTACTACTAATATTTATTAGGAGAGAGAAGCGAAGACCTCTTGTTGACCCCAGGGTGTTCATTAAGCAGGAATGAGCTACTTGGTCACTAAAGGTCTGGCTTGTTACATCAGCACTTCTTAGGAGACCAGGAGGTACTGAGGCTATTTAGAAAGCTTCTATATAATTTATTAGCCATTAAAGTAAGCAGATGATTTCATAGAAAAAATAATCAAACGGCTCACCAGTCAAAGAAGTCTCCGTTATAGGTTACAAAGATATTTGGCTTGGTTTCGTGGATGTGATCAAACCATCTCTGAATGAGTGCTGCCTGCAACCAAAGTTTCATCATGTTATTACCTTATAACAACCCCACAGCACTGCATTATATGATCTACTGCAGTGTTTTTCAACCAGGGTGCCCTGGCACATTTGGGTTTCTGTGGGAAATTATCTAATTTCACTTGTTAATTGGTCCAAAAAGTTTCACATAATTTGCCTTGTTGTACATGGGTTCATTAATAGAGAAGGCCTATGAATTCCACAAGGACCATCATCTCTATATAGCCTTTATAGATCTCAAGGCTGCCTTCGACACCATGGACCACGCTTCTCTTTGGAGTATCCTGCAGACCCTCGGAGCCCCACCCAAGATTGTAGCCTTGTTTAAGCGGCTCTACAGCAGCTTGGAGAGCTGTGTCCGTGTGAACAGAAAGGAGTCCGGCTGGTTTCCCATCAACAGAGGTGTTTGACAGGGTTGTGTGGCCGCTCCTGAGCTCTTCAATTGTGTCATAGACTATCTGATGACCAAGGTCTGCGAACAGGTCCCTGGCATGCAGTTTGGCAACTACCATCTGGCTGACCTTGAATATGCTGATGATACCATCCTGTTCAGCCCATCCTACAGTCAGCTGAGAGATGCTCTAGTTGTCTCCCACAAAGAGGCAGCGAAGCTGGGCCTTCAGGTGAGCTGGATGAAGACTAAGCTAATGCATGTTGGCGACGGACCGGACCCATCCCTGTTACAGCTCAGGAATGATGCCATTGAGTTTGTCAATTCCTTTGTGTATCTCGGCTCCAAAGTGACCAATAATGGGGACATGAAACCAGAGATCAACCACAGACATGGCCTCACTGCATCAGCCCTGCAGGCAGGGAAACCTCCATGGTGCCATCGCTCAATCTCCCGAAAGACGAAGCTCCACAAATACAATGCTGCAGTCCTTTCCTTTCTACTCTATGGGTCTGAGACATGGCCACTGAATAAGACTCTGGCCTCGAGAGTGGATGGGTTTGATAGTCATCAGCCCTCAGAACCATCGAGAACATCAGGTGGTCCCAGTGCACTTCTAATGACGCGCTCTGAGCCCGCACACATCAGCCTGCAGCATTCCACCTTATTACACAGTGATGTATCCGCTGGCTTGGCCATGAACTCTGCCTCCCACCATAACATCCGGCAAAAGCCATCCTCATGTTCGACCCCAGGGCCTCAGGGTGGAAAAGACCTCAGGGCAAGCCACGCACCAGATGGCTCGATGTGGTGGAGAGAGAGCTCAGACAGCTCGGAGTCACTGTTGACAACGCAGCGGAGCTGGCCCAAAACCGGCAATGTTGGCATGCACTGGTTAACCTGACTGGCTCTACGCATGGTGAAGGCCACCCAGCCTTCACCCTGCGGGAGTAGTAAGTAAGTACATGTGTTCTGTCGGCACCCTTGCATGCACAACAATGGCAAATTAACCACAGTTTTCTGGCCCAATTAACAAGTGAAATTAGAAATTTCCCACAGAAACCCAAACATACCAGGGCACCCAGGTTGAAAAACACTGATCTTGTGGATGCTTTAAAGTGCACCAGCTACACACCTCATTATCCTCGTTAAAAACAGTGAATGGCCCTTCGTACTCTGGCTTTGGAGTAAATTCAAAATCCTCAATGTTCTCAGAGACAATCTCTCTGTTAGTGATCAAAAAGCCCTAAAAGATTAAAAATGTTTAAAAAGTCAGTAATTCTGAATGAACAAAAGCATACCACAAACACATGAAACCCACCTGTCCATCTATCATGTAGGAAATCATCATAATTTGATCCGTCTCTGCGTCTGGGAATTTCAGTGGAAGTTTGGTTGTCTCAATGTCAAAGGCCAAGACAACGGGATCCTGACAGAACAATTTAGTGATTTCATTATGGAAAAGCTACAGTGTTGCTGTGAATTATTAAAATACAGCAAAATCAAATTTTTCTACCGGTCGCTCCACAAGATCATCTCTCCGCACAATCTCGGGTGGATAGGCGCTGCCTCTGTATCGAACATTATACCAGTGAGCCTGAGACGGGAAGAGAGAAAATATTAGAGCTAAAAGTAAAAGTGTGTATGAAAGATTTTAAAACAACAAAAGAAATGTATTCTTACCACGTGGATCTTGAGGTCAATAGACACACGGACATGATAAGGCACATCATACTCTCTCATGTCCACTATGTTGTCCAACTGATCTGAAATACTTTTTAGCATCCCGTCTTCATCCGCCGACGTCACACTGCCTCCTGATAGGGCGCTGAAAGACAAGCAAAGGCGCTCATGCTTTATTAGCAAACCAGAAACAACAGAGGGATCCTTACAGGAAACTGAACTGTTTAATGATACCTGGATAACATGGAAGTGTAGGTGTCGTTGGACTGCTCCTTCTCTCTGTTCTTACGCACTGCTGGGGCAATCTCACGCTTGACTTTCACCAGGTCATCCACGGTGTTAAAGGCCAGCTTGATGTAACTTCTCTTCAGTCCGACCAGATGGTTTGGCTGCAGGAAAAGTGATATGGAAACTTCCATTGTTACAAAATAATAACATTAAAGTGTAACTGAGACACTTTAAGCATTAGAGGTGGGAATCTTCAGCGGTCTCACGATTCAGTTATGATTCAGGCATTAATGATTCAAATGCAAAAGATTCACGATGCATCTTTATGCATTTCTATGTTGCAGCTTCATTTTTTCTATGTAATGCTTTTTTTTAGATTTCAGCATTTATTTTTGTACTTTGTGAATGAAAAACATTAAATTGCTGCTTGGATTCAGTTATAAATACATTTTCTTAGCATTACTACATGACTATTTTTTCATCAATTAACAGCATAATTGATGAAAATAATGAATGAATAATGAATAATTGGCAGAAGTGGCTCAGGAGGTAGAGCGGGTCATCTAATAACCAGAGGGTTGGTGGTTCAAATCCTGCTCTCTCCAGACATCCTGCTGTTGTGTCCCTGGGCAAGACACGGGTGATGTTTCTGTGGTTAGTTTTATGCAATTTGGCTTCATTGCGCAATGCCGGTGCAGCCTTGTCTGTAAGTAGCTCAGCTTATACTGCGGCTGAGGGCTCCAGCAGTTGCCGGGACCCTGCGTTCTCTGCCATCGAATGGGGCTGGAGATCTCCGACCACGGGTGCTGCCGTGGAGTGGCCAGCACCCGTCACTCAATCCAAGCTGGCCAGCGGAGTCTGCAGTGCCCCCTCCACCCTCTGCTCTCCACCTGGTAGGGTGTGTTCTCCAGGGCAGTGCCAGCACTGAGTGGGGACAGCTGCCGTGGTTGAGGTTCATTGTGCCGCTGGTCTGTGGAATGTCCTCTGCGGGCAGCGCATGTCTTGTCCTGCTTATGCTTCCCACCGAGTCCACAAAATCCAAAATGTGCCCAAAAGTCCACTTTCAAAATGCTGGGAGAGTATTTGATCACTTGTAGCTGTACTCTGGTGCCTCTGTTCACCACGATGCAGTTAACAAGCCCGTGAACACGTGCATGACAGCAGTTTTTTAAGTCGTGACATAACTTTTTTATACTTTTGTATTGACAAGCAGAGGTTGGACAAATGGCACAGGTGGCGAGATCTCCATCAGTAACATTCTACATCAATGCAGAGGCCTGCATTGCAATGCTTCAAAGAATCAAGACATTTACACACCTCTACTAGGAATGCACCGAATGTGAAATTTGGGGCCAATATGAATGTTTAAAATAATTAACATCAGTATTAGCTGATCAGTCAACAGATGATAATGACAATAATAATAACAATTGCTGTCATCTATTTCCCCTTTAATGTTAGGGATCCAAAATATATGATGTGTTATCTGTCTATAAGTGCAATAAATCTGTGTGTGTGTGTCTATCTGTGTGTCTGTTCCTCACATATCTCTCAAACCGTTCGTCAGACTGACCTCAGATTTTATAAGTGCTTTGCTGAGATTAGGAGGGTGTGCATCCCCGAGTATGGAGTTGTTCCGTCAAAATATGCAATTTTTTATCAATAAAAGTTTAGTCATCACTTTCTCCTCATGCTCTGGCTTATAAAAGTGTGGGTGGGGTTTTGGATTGACTCCGTAATGATTGGATAATATGGGGCATCATGGCATCAGTAACCACAGCACTCCATGAGCAAAACAAGGAAGCCAAAAGCGACAAATTTGACTAGAAAATGATAATACTGAAAATTTAATGCTTAAAAAATACACCATAAAATTGCCGTGATTGCATAGGTCTAAAGGATAAATCGGCATATGTGGAGAACAAGAGGCATGTGAGCAGACTGGCAGGTGCGTCAGTGGGGACTGGGTCTGACAAGGAACACGTGTATCCAACACAGAACATGCCGGTAGAAGCAGCAGCCCGACCGGGCAGACCACGGTCCTTTGCGGGGAGGCACGCCCAGCCTGCACAGTCAGTGGTAGACGGGAGTCCTGACTGCTGCTTCACCCATGGGGTACCACTGTCCTTTGTAGGACCGCGAGTCCCCCCTCCCGCATGAGTATCTGAAAATGAAAAACTTAATAATAATACCGCCATGATTGTGGAGTGGAATGGCCAAACAGGACACAGAAACGCCCAAATAACGAAATAAACCATTTAGTTAAATATTTACTGACAGATGGGCAACACTGATCCAGCGGTTGCAGTCAAACAGGTCCTTCTGCGGTGTATAATAATGCTGGGTGTTTTGTAGTTAATTCAATTGATCACAGTTTTAAAAACCTTTTAATAACAAAATATTGCTACAATATAAAATGATGCACTGCAATGGGTCTCAAATATTTGTAAATGTGTCCTGTTGTAGTACTGCATGAGTTTACTGACGATACACTATAAACTACACATATAAACTAAAACAATTATAATGGTGACCGAACAACTCCCATTCCCCAAACTACAAGAATCTATGTCATAAAAGATCACACAAATGAGTGATCTTTTATGTGATCCCCACAATCCCCCTTGGCCGGGGGATTGTGGGGATCGTGGGATCGTGGGTTCGATCCCAGCCCCCGACCAACAGTGATCTGTGTGGAGTTTGCATGTTCTCCCCGTGTTGCGTGGGTTTACTCCGGGATTTCTCCGGTTTCCTCCCACATGCCAAAAACATGCATGTTAGGTTAATTGGCTGTTCTAAATTGTCCCTAGATATCTTGTTTCCTATAGGCCCTTAGAATAGAGGGTTAGTATTAATGAAAGCGCTTTGAGTGGTCTTTGTGACTAGAAAAGCGCTATATAAGTGCAGGTTAGTTAGTTAGTTAGTGACAAACAAATAAACAAGGGTTTTTAAACAGTTGCTAATATTGCATGTCCCATTCCTTTTCAAGAATTCTGTAACTAATATTCACACAATCAAACACATTTTGGTGTTCAGTCCCTTTCATATTTGTCAAAGTCTAATGTGTGTGACTGCCTACATATAGGCTACACTTCTTTGTATTCCACTTTCAAACACAGCCTACATTTGGCCCTGTAAAGTATAACTGGCCTACCTGTTTTCACACAAGAATACTTGCTTTCTACGGGCATGCACTAGTCAATAGTTAATTAACTAAGTGAATATCAGCTGATACCAATGTTAAGCCGATAAATTGGTGCACACCTATTTGTCACGCATGAATGATTTTGTTGTAGTTTCTGTGTCTATCCAACTTATTCCTAGGCCCCATGATGCCTTGCGTGAATTATGGTAGCAACTTCCGGTACTAGTTTAGAACGTATGGTTGTCACGGAAACGGGACCCTTTTCCTTATTAAAAAGAACAATGACTTTGGCATCAAAAATGCAGGAACATGGCCTTTTGCACCTCAAAAACAGTAATATAAAAACCCTACTGTCAGAAATACAACCTAAAGAATTGGAAAAAGCAATTATGAAACTTAAAGCTAACAAATCCCCAGGAGCAGATGGCTATACAGCAGAATGGTACAAAACCTTTAAACAGCAACTATCTCCTCTCCTCCTGAAAACATTTAACTACGTCCTCCACACAGGGGAAATCCCCCCCTCCTGGAGAGAAGGGGTCATTGCAGTTATACCTAAACCTGAAAAGGATAAACTAGAATGCTCCAACTACAGACCAATCAGTGTATTAAATCAGGACTAGGGATGGGCATTCGGTGAAATTTTCTTCACCGATCGTCGGGAGAATTAATGATTAATAATCGGTTAATCATTAACATTTTTAGGTAGGTAACAAGGCAGGTAGACTACATTAGAACATCAGGTATCAGCACGGAGCGCCGCACAACTCAAATCCACCTCTCTCTCTCTCAAATCTCTCTCTCTCTGTTCGCTGTTGTCGTGTTGGCTCGGCTCGGGAATCTCGCAAGCTGATTGGCCGAGACGTTTTACCCAGCTCTCTCTCCCTGCCGAGCGGCCACCCAACAAACGAAGACCGCATTCATTGCTCTATCGCTCGTATTGCTTAGTCTAGCCGCGTGGAACTTTTTGCTGTTCTCTTGTGCCATTTTGTGCGAAATAGTCTTCCCGTCGAGCCACTACGCCGCCTCCTGCAGCTTCCCTCGACGTGTGTACACCGAATCTTCATGACCTTCTCAATAAAGTTTCTGAAAAAAAAAAAAGAATCTTCACGACCGCCATTACTCAGCGCGCAACCACTGTTGGCGGTTTCTTCGCGTAATAAGGGTGTTCCATGGACCCTGTCGATGAGGTATATTTGTATGCTGCATTGCAGTGATTGCAGTACACCTGGTCATTTTTTAAATTGAAATGGTCCCACGCAACACTTTGCCGTAACCGCTTCATGATTTGGCGATTGCCCTACGGAAGCACGCATGTATCAACTGAGGCACGCCAGGGTACGGCGATGGTGTAATGTTGCCCCCTGGTGCCCAAATTTTGCCATTGCATTGTTTGAGGACGGCCGTGCACTAGGCCTTAATAACCTCGGATTGTTTTAAAAAAAAAAAAAAACGGTTTGTCGACGAAAATGAACTTCCTCGGTGAAATTCTTAATGATCAATTATCGGTTAATTGGTAAATTATGCCCATCCCTAATCAGGACTATAAGCTTTTTACCACTATCCTTGCCAAAAGGTTAGAAAACATACTGACAGACTTAATTCACTTAGACCAAACAGGTTTTATAAGACAAAGACAGACACAAGACAACATTCGACGCACTTTACACATAATTCATCATATAAAAAAATATAACTTAAATGCAGTCATACTGGGATTAGATGCTGAAAAAGCATTCGATTCGGTTGACTGGTCTTTCCTATATAGAATCTTATCCAGTTTCAATTTTCATAACAACTTCATTAGAACTATACAGGCATTATATAAAAAACCAACAGCTAAAATAAGGATTAACGGTAATTTATCATCATCTTTTGAGCTGGAAAGAGGATGTCGTCAGGGCTGCCCCCTGTCTCCACTGCTCTTTGCAATCTTCATAGAACCTCTGAGCCAATGGATAAGACAAAATCAAGAAATTCAAGGTATTACACTTGGTCAGAAGGAACATAAAATAGCACTCTTTGCTGATGACATTTTAATATACCTAGGGCAGCCAGACACTTCTCTACCAGAACTAATCTCAGTTTTTTCAGACTATGGAGATTTATCGGGGTACAAATTAAACATGCATAAAACCCAAGTCTTAACATTCAACTATGACCCAAATCATTTTTCACTAAATGAACTCAAAACTAACTGGGAGTTGGAATCTATGAAATATCTGGGGGTCAATATCCCGAAACAACTCGACAAAATTATAACACTAAACTATGATCCACTGGTGACTAAAATAAAATCTGACCTAGCAAGATGGAATATGATACCATTCTTTGGTACTGCACAAAGAATTGAAGCAGTCAAAATGAATATACTTCCACGTCTTCTATACCTTTTCCAAACAATACCGGTAGAATCTCCCAAAAAAACATGGCAGGAGCTGGACAGAAGGATCTCAAGATTCATATGGCAGGGTAAGAGACCTAGAATCAGATATAGAACCCTACAGCTAAACAAAGACAAAGGTGGGCTCGCGCTGCCAAATATCAGGGACTATTTTATAGCTGCACAAATTAAAACTTTAGTAGAGATATGTAACCCAGTCTACATTGCACAATGGAAGGAGATGGAATGCCAAATAACAAGTGACATCCCCCTACAGGCGATAATAGGGAACAATGCCTTAACTAAACTCTTGAATAACACCAACCCGTGGATAGAGACCCCGCTAAAAATTTGGTTTAAGATAGTCAGAGAGAATCAAGCTAAAGAGCCCTATCGACTTCTGCAATGGATTGCCTATGATCAAGACTTTACCCCCAATAAAACAGACACTAGATTTAAAGAGTGGAAAGAGAAAGGGCTGATAAAATATTACGATTTTTTTAAGGGGCAAACTTTAAGAAGTTTTGAAGATTTGAAAAAACAAGGTCTAATAAATCAAGATCTTAACAGGTTCTTTCAGCTTAGACACCACATAAACAATATACTTAAAAAGGAGGATTTGGAAAGGGCCCAGTCAGGTGTTCTGAAGGTCTTCTTAATGGCATATAAAGGGATCCCAGGGATCAGATACATTTCTAAAATATACCAAGGTCTTCAAGACTTAAAAGGAGACAACACATCATATATAAAAGAGAGATGGGAAAAAGAGGGGAATTTCACTTTACAATTGGAAATATGGGAAAAGCTAAATAAACAGCAATGGAAAAGTACCTCTTCCCTGCAGTGGAGAGAATTTGGATGGAAAAAATTTGGTAAGATTTTTCAGAACACCTGCACAAAACAAATTTACCCATAAGGGGTTGAACTGTTGGCGCTTGTGTGGTGAAAAGACTGCAAATCATTTTCATGTGTTTTGGTCATGCCCAGTTATCCACCAATATTGGACCAATGTACAGACAATATTGGGGAAAATATTCAAAATAACAGTTCCCTTTTCTTTTGTAACTTTGTATTTGGGTTTACTACCGGACTCACTGGAAAGATGAGGAGAAAAATACTTATTCAGTGTTTTAATATTGGCAAGCAAAAAAGCTCTAACTAAAAAATGGATGTTGAAGGACTGTCCTACACCTGAAGATTGGATTAACGTGATCCAAGACATTTACTCGATGGAAAAGTTGACATTCGCACTGAGACAGGACATGGATGGGTTCATGAACTTTTGGCAACCCTGGATCGCATATGTGTCTTCCATTAGATCTAATCTTTGACAAATACCATTTCAATAATGGTCCCGCTCTTAGTTCCAAAGCTACTCAGATGCTCTTTTACTTTTAATTACTTAATTTTCTGTTTGTTTGTTTTTTGCTGTTCTGTTTGTTTGTTTATTCGGTTTTTTTTGTTTTGTTTTGTTTTTATTTAATTCTCCTTAATTTCACTTTTTCTTTCACTTTAAAAAAAAGGGGGGGTGTTGTAATAACTATCCTACCAATGTTGTCAAATAGCAAAAAATAAGGGAACATGTGATGAAAATGTAAACAATGCAATGCTGTAATGACCTGTATACCCTTTACAAAAACTTAAATTAAACTTAAAAAAACTTAAATAAAATAAAATAAAAACTTAAAAAAAAAAACAAAACAGTAATATAATCATCCCACAACTATCAAGGGATGAGAAGATGACCTTAAAAAGTGGCCTCGCAGACAGTAGCTCTGTTTGTTAGCGCCACTGCTAAGATGCCAACACTGTAAAGACTTAGACTTAGCTTTAATAATCCCTTTGGGATGACTCATTCTGGGAAATTTAAAACTGAAAACAAATAAAAGCTCCGAAATATATCAATGTTTCCACCGCAACAACGTCAGATGCATTTTGTTAAAAGATTCTGGACATAATCAGATTTACCTCAGAACAGACGTAGAATCTAGTCAGAGCCACAAAGAACCACAACACCGTGCTTGGGTGTTTTAAGATGGGGGTAAAACAGACAGCTGCAGCTGTTCGTTTTACCCCGACATTAAAATGCTCATGCTGCTGTCATGCTGTGAATGCTTATTTAGCTTAACACGAACAGACATTGTCTGACAACTGTTCAAAATTTCATTGATCTATATTTTGTGATAATTTAAAAATTAATGCATGCTGAAGCTGCTAGTCCATCTCGCTCCAAGGCAGTGCAACGAATGCAAACCCCCCCCCCAAAAAAACTTGTTTGATATCTTTCTTAAATTGTTAAGCCTTAGGAAGCAAACTGTTTCTATTTTTTTATTTATTTTACTTCATGCAGCCTTGCATCTGGTGACATATATGATGCATAAACGTCAGATCTGTGACATTCATACAAGTGAAAACATACCTGGTGCTCTTGCGTCTGTACCACTGATCACACCAACGGTCCTTGTTAGTTTTCAGTGCATGATCTATGCACTGCCGGTGAGAAGCCTCCATTTATACAGTCTATGTCACAACCACGAACACCAGCAACAAGTACCAGAACTATGTCAAAACGTTCAAAAAATACAAAAACTACAAGTGCTGAAATTAGCTGCCACTTGAGTGCAAAACACATATGTGGACTATACATTAAAATGAATTTGAAAAACTTTTAAAAACACTAGTTTAAATGCCCCACTACTCGACTTCCGGGAAGATGGCGGAGAGACATAACACTTAAACAAAGAGCTCTCCCTAGCCGGATTAAAAGTCATCGGTAAATGGCCAACTCGACATAAACGAATCAATAAACTAAGGGATGAAAACACAAAGGAACCGGGCACAAGGACAAAAACAGGGTAAAATTGAAGAATTCCTCTCCAACAACGCAGGAAAAACCGCTGTACGCAAAGCCCAAAAAAACGAGATGTCTACAGCAGAGAAAATGGAAGACACCAGACTCGACAACATGAACGCTGGCATCGCCAGTTTGGGTGAAGAGTTAAGAGAATTCAAGCGACAGCTACAACAGGATTTAGCGGCTCTTAAGGAGGAACTGAAAAAAGAAATTAAGGAGGAAATCATGGACCTCCGAAAAGAAATGGAGCGTAAATTAACGGAAAACATGGAGGAGCTGCGCTCCCAGCGGGCGTGTATGACAGAAGCGCAGACCCGAATTTCGGAACTAGAAGATTGGAAAAGCGAGGCAAACGAACAACTACAGACCCTGACGACGCAAACGCAGAGGATGCAGGAGAAAATAAACGACTTGGAGAGCAGATCCCGACGAAGCAATATGCGCATCTTTGGAATTCCGGAGGGCATTGAAGGCAACTCGATGACAAAATTCATGGATCAGTTCTTAAAAAAAGAACTGGAAATACCCGGAGAAACGGATCTGCAGATTCAACGGGCGCACAGAGCACCGGCACAGAACCCGAAAACAAACTCTCCACCCAGGTCAGTTGTGGTAAACTTTGTGAAATATGACATAAAGGAAAGAATCCTGACGCAAGCATGGAAAAAAAAGATACGAATCGGCGACAAACAGGTATTTTTTGACCATGACTACCCGACAGAAATCGTGCAGCAGCGGAAGAAATATGCCAATATTAAAAAAACGCTGAAAGAGAAAAAAATTAGATTCCAAACGCCGCTAACGAAAATGAGGATTCATTGGGAGGAAGGCACAAGACCCTACAACACGGCCGAAGAGGCAGCGCGGGATATGATGGAGCGGGGCCTTGAGGTGAGCGTGCCGAAGGAGACGGCTGGAGCAGCGGCGGCCCTGAACGCACCACGACAGACGGAGTGGAGACGAGTGAACGGCGGAAGAAGGGGGAGAGACGTAGAGCAGCGGGCCCAGGACAAGCTACAAGGCTTTCAACTGAAAGCCTAGATCATAACAAAGATTAAGAAAGGCACAGAAGAAATGAAGGCCAAGAAGACAAGGTAAAAGAGAAACAGACGGCTAGGAGAGGTTTAAGTGATATTTGTTGGACATTTCTAGACTTATGACTATTACTTTGATAGTAATTAGAAGTCTAGGGAGGGCCCTTCACTCTGTGAAGACAAACCCCCCACCCACCAACAGGGACCAGTGGGCAGAAGAAAGGCCCAAAGTACGGAGGTCGAGTTTTTTTAATGTGTTTTTATATAAATATGTGTTATTTTTGTTGTTAAAGGGGCTAGGAGCACAAGTTAAAAAAATGGAAAAACATGAATATGGGTAAAAATCTTAAGATAATGACATTAAACGTGAATGGTCTGAACTCACCTGTTAAAAGGGCAAGAATAATAAGAAAATTCAAGAAGGAAAAAGCTGAAATTATATTTATGCAAGAGACACATTTGAGCAAGACAGAACATGTGAAACTAAAGAGATTTGGCTATAAGAACTCCTACTACAGTTCATTTAAGGGAGGAGCAAAAAGGGGGGTTATGATACTAATCTCAAAAAAAAAAAATACAATTTGAAAGTGAACAGGAAATCCAGGATAAAGAAGGCAGGTATGTAATAATAAAGGGAAGAATAGATGGTATGCAGATTACATTAGTGAACATCTATGCCCCACCAGAAAGTGACAAGGGTTTTTTTCAACATCTGTTTGATCTCATAGCAACACACAGTGAAGGAGTCCTAATTTGTGGAGGAGACTTAAATGCTGTCATGGATCATGAAGTTGACACAACAAGTGTTAAGAAGACAAAAAAACATGTAACAAAGTTCATAAGAACCTCACTGGCAGAAATGGGTATGGTAGACATATGGAGGGACCTACACCCACTCGAAAAAGACTATACACATTATTCAGCAGCCCATAAAGTACACTCTAGAATAGATTACTTCCTTATGAATGAAGGTGACAGACACAGGGTGAGAAATTGTTGGATTGGAGGGGCAGAAATATCAGATCATAATCCTATATACATGGAAATATATTTAAACAATAGAAAACGACAAACAACATGGAAACTTAACGTAGGACTGTTAAATGATGAGAAAATGAAAGAAAGAATAAAAATAAACATAAACGAATATATCCAAGAGAATGACAATGAAGAAGTGGACCCAACAATACTATGGGACGCACTAAAAGCCGTGTTAAGGGGTAAATTAATTGTTGAAACAGGAAAAGCAAATAAGACTAAACTGGAAGCGTATGAACAAAGATGTGAGAGACTGAGGGAATTAGAACGTAAACATCAAAGCACAAATGATCCAAAAATATATCAAGAAATTAAAGAAGAAAAAACAAAGATAAAAGAAACACAAATGGATGAAATTGAAAGGAAAAATAGATATCTAAAGCAAAAATATTATGAAACGGGACCAAAAGCCACAAAACTGCTGGCAAAACGGTTAAGAAAACAACAAACAATGAATAATGTATACAAGATTAAAGACCCCACCACAAATAAAACCACAGTTAACCCTGAAAACATCGAAGAAATTTTCCATAATTTCTACCAAGAACTATACTCGCAACCTGAAGAAACAAATACTAAAGATATCAAAAAATTTCTAGACACATTGGACTTGCCATCAATAGGAAATCAACAAAATGAAAAACTAACAGCAGAAATAACAACACAAGAGATCAGAGATGTGATTAAGTCACTTAAAAACGGTAAATCACCAGGTAGTGATGGATACCCATCTGAGTTTTATAAACTGTTTATAGAAGAACTCATGCCACAACTCCTAAAGTCATTTAATTGGACGCTGAACAACAACAAAATACCTCCATCATGGAACGAAGCAATCATTTCAGTTATTTTAAAACCAGGGAAAGATAAAGAACAATGCGGAAACTATAGACCAATCTCTTTATTAAATGTAGATTATAAAATATACACAACAATTATATGTAAACGAATAAAGACATTCTTGACGGAATTGATAGAAGATGATCAAACTGGATTCATAGAGGGACGCCAAACACATGACAATATCAGGAGAACAATACATATAATTAACCAAATACATAAAGAAAAGAAAAGCGCAGTAATAATGAGTTTAGACGCAGAAAAAGCATTTGACAGGGTTAACTGGAAATTCCTATATAGTGTACTGGAACGCTTTGGATTTAACGAAAAATCAGTACAGTGCATAAAAACACTGTATCAAGAACCTGTGGCAAGAATCAAGATAAACGGTAGCTTAACAGACAAAGTAAATATACAAAGATCAACTAGGCAGGGATGCTGCTTATCGCCCACCTTGTTTGCTCTGTTCATAGAACCATTGGCTCAAGCGATACGACAAAATAAGAAATTAAAAGGTGTAACAATAAAGGGGGCGGAACACAAGATTGGGCTATTTGCAGACGATATTATAGTTTACCTTGAACAACCAGATAAATCAATAATGGAAATGATGAACTTGATAGAAAATTTTGGAAAATTATCAGGATACAAGATAAACATAACAAAAACACAAATACTAACATTCCACTATAACCCTCTAAACCAGATAACTGATTAGATCAAACTAAACTGGAACCAAAAAGAAATAAAATACCTTGGAGTGAACATACCTAAAGACCTAAGCAAAATATATAAAGCAAACTATGATAGGTTGGAACAAGAAATAAAAAAAGATATTGATAGATGGTCAATCTTAAATATGGATCTGAATTCAAAAATTGAGACAGTCAAAATCAGCATACAACCTAGATTACTTTACCTCTTCCAGGCTATACCAACAGAGATTCCAGATGCCCAATTCTCAAAGTGGGACAGGATGATATCGAGATTTGTTTGGGGAGGTAAAAAACCAAGAGTGAAATATAAAACCCTCCAATTACCAAAAGAGAAAGGAGGCATGGGCCTACCGAGTCTAAAGGAATATTACTACTCAGCACAAATAAGATATATCCTATGTTGGTGCGACGAGGGATATGAGGCAAAATGGAAAGAAATGGAAAAGGAAATTGAGGGACTCCCAGTACAAAGCATAATAGGGGATAAAGATGCATATAAGCAAATCAAACAAATAGACCCAATCACTAAATTTACTTTAGAACTGTGGTATAAAATAGTACAAAAATATAATATAAGGGAAGACATAAAACTATTGAAATGGGTAGCATTTGACAGTCAGTTTGAACCGGCAAAACAAGATAGGGGATACAAAAATCTGGTGAACAAGGGAATCACAGCATGGGGCAATATCGGAAAAAAAGATCTCGGGAGCTTTGTAAATATCAGGAGAAAATTTAAATTAGAAAGATCGGAATTTTTCAGATATCTGCAGATGAGAGATTACTATATGAAGAAGATTAGGCATAACCTCCAAACAGATGTGAACGAGATTATACAACTTATTTTAAGCTCATATGCAGGAAATAAAATAAGAATTATTTCAAAACTATATCAGAAACTTATGACAAACAATCATACAAGTAACTATATAAAGGAGAAATGGGAGAAAGAGCTCAATTTAAACATAACAGAAGAAAGCTGGCAGGAAATATGGAAAACACAGCACACATCAACAAATTCAAGGGCATGGAGGGAATTTGGATGGAAAAACCTGATTCGCTTTTTCATTACACCACAGATTCAAGGAAAATATACAAATACCCAATCTTTATGCTGGAGGGGATGTGGGGCTCAAAATGCAGACCACTCACATATGTTTTGGAAATGCTACAAAATATCATCATTTTGGAAATCTATGCATGTGACAATACAGAGGATATTAGGATATAATATACCAATGAACTGTAACCTGATGTACTTATGTGATCTTAAAAAAGACAGTGTTATACAGGCTGAGGACAGATATCTAGTTAAAATCTTGTTGATTGCATGTAAAAAAACTATCACAAAAAAATGGCGATCAGAAGTTCTTCCTGACCAAGAACAATGGACTGACATTGTTGAGGACATACGTATGATGGAAAAACTAACATATCGACGAAGAATGCAAGAAGGAATATGGGAGAAAAAATGGCGGAAATGGACACACTACAAAGTGCAACAACGAGGCAGAAATTGAAAGAATAACCAAAGACACTGAAAAAACCAGAAGAATTAAGAGATGGAAACTAAAAACTTGATGCTCCAACATTTGTCCCCCCCCCCTTTTATTTATTTATTTTTTTTTTATTTTATTTTTTTTTTTTTCCCCTACCCTAACCCCTTTGTTTTTTAAATGTAGAATGTGATCTGAATGCATTATATATGATGAAAAATGAATAAAAATCTAAGTTACAAAAAATGCCCCACTACTCCACTCTTGCTGACTGATTTAACGCTACTTCAGCCGAAACTGGAAGTTGTGCCCATAACCGTTTCTACAGCAGCGCCCCCAGGAATAAGGTGGACACTGCAGAAAAATACACTTGAAACACAAGTACAATAATGTCCTTTTAAACAGAAGTTCAGATCCTCTAGTGTCTTTTCAAGTATGCAATAAAATCTCACTTCAACTTTATCAAAAGAAAAAAAAACTTTTCTCACCAAATCCAGGTCCTCTTTTGGGAGAATTTCAAGCTTTGCCACTTTTCCTTGGAATTTCTTGGACAAATATGAGATGACTTCTCTCTCACAGTTCTGAAAGTAAATGGTGACACCAATTAAAAAAAAAAAAAAAAAATTAAAAAAAAATATATATTAGCAAGACTTACAGTATATGGCAAAATTACAATTGCTGACTTACCTTTTTCGTAGCTACATAAACATATGGCTTGAAGGGAAGAGCTACCTGCAGACAGAATAAATATCATGTAAGAAGATTAATGTAAAATGTAATATGCACTGTCAGGAAACTCAAACCCACCTTGAACCTGCTCCCATCCTCCTGTATGAAATAATAGTCAACGGCACTGATCATCCTCTTGTCTTCATCCAGGATCTCGGTCTAGAAACAAGGAGGTGCAAAGTGTCTTCAGAGACTTCAGAGCCCTAACCCCAAAGGAGCTGCAGATAGTCATGTTGTGTGAACTCACAGGGTGCATGTTGATCAGCCAGCCTGTTTTCTCCCCCGGCTCCTTCATCCTGTCAAAGCCGAAGCGGCTGTCCATCTCATCTGTGAACTGGCTGCGCTCCAGCCGTTTGAGGGCTGATACAGAAGATCCGTCATCCCTGGTTTATATGTGCATATTATTAATTACAGTGATTACTACTGTATATGTATTTGGCACATTATTATGAAGTGCAGTGGTAGTGACACCGCCCTCATAAGGCAGAGGGCGTCCATATTCTGCCTCTTTGCCAGATGCTCACACTGGTACATACCATGTACTGCTGTGTATATAGTTTGTTTAATAAAGCTGTGTTCACCAACCACCGTTGTGCCTCATCCTTCACCCAGGTATTTCCATACATAACATTTGGCAATCAAGGGATAACTCATGGAGGCATGCATTACACCACTTCGTCCCTTTCTCGAGCTCCCAAGCAAACCACTGGTTTTATGGCCGCATTGGCTGGAGGCCTATCAGATGTATATTACAGCACTGGACCATGGGAAGCTCGATGTGGCGAGAGCGCGGGCGCTTCTCATTCACAACCTGGGTATGGAGGGCCGGAGGGTCCTGCGGACGCTCGGCATGGCGGATTCATACGAGGAAGCTGTGGAGCTGCTGGCTAAACGTTTCTCCACCCCAGATGACGTGACTGTTCGGAGAATTCGTTTTCACCGGAGACACCAGCAGGTAGGTGAGCCTATTCACCAGTATGTCATTGACTTGAAGCAGCTGGCCAGCGAGTGTCGTTTTGGACTGCTTGAAGATGAAATGGTACGCAACCAACTAGCGGAACACACGTGTAACGCTGAGCTGCATGCTAGGCTATTAATGGTGTCTAATGACTTAACGTTAGCTAAAGCAATGGAGCTAGCTCTCCGGTGGGAAGCCATTGACAAACTAGCTATGGAGCTAAATTGGCGCCAGTCACAAAAGAAGCCGGAGCCATTTGCCTCAGCAAATGTTGCGGACCCTGATAGCGAGGATAGCTCGGGTGAAGATTTTTAGGAAATCAATGCTGCCAGCCAAAGGTCTGCCCTGGGAAACTCCCGTTGCAGGGGTTGTGGGTCCGCAACGCACCGCCATAAAGCGAAGAAATGCCAGACTAGAGGGAAACGTTGTAGTAAATGTGGACGCTTGAATCATTACGCCAGGGTGTGTCGTTTGTCTTAACTGGGGAACCCAAGGGAGAAATCGCCCCGCTCGCCCCCGATGGACGCTGGGAATGAACGGTACGAAGAGCTAACAGACACCCTCACTTTCAAGTCAACCAGTTCTCGTTCAGGGTCAGTACCCATGCCGATGAGCGACACCATTCTAGCCCCAAGTGCCTCCGGTTCTTGGCCACAAATGGGTGGGTGGGGGGTCTGCGGCTACAATGGTGAACACTACAACGTTTATAGAAGAGGATGGGGCCAGACTGACGAGCATGGAGTTACCACATGCTCAGCAGCAGTACATCGGGCCAAGTAAAATTCCACTCCGGGTTATGGACTTGGTTCGGGTTCGGGGTGAAGGATGTCCACGGCGAAGATGGGCCAAACGACAGCCAGCAAAACATCTGAGGGTGTCTGCGCATAGTGGCTAAGCTGGGCACAGCGTGCTTCGGGTTGTCTGACAGCTCGTCAAGGCACGCCAATCAGCTTCGGCATGTCCGGGAAAACGCTCCAGGTGGCAAGGCTGGACAAGAGTAAGTGATGGCGGCGTGGGATCCAGTCTCCATCATCCAGAAGATCAGCCATCGCTTCGGGGGTCTGCGGTCTCCAGGGGCGCGCCTGCTAAGAGGCTGCCCTGGACCCCCCCCCCCCCCCCATGCAAGTTCCAACGTTTTCACACAAATGACTGTGCAGTAGCATTTTATCTATAGTTCGTATGTTTTTTGGGGTTTTTTTTTTTGCATGCATGTTATGTTATGGGGTTGTGTGTGTGTGTGTGTGTGTTTTGCTTTTAGTTAGGAGCACGGCTGTAATTTTTAGTTTCAGTAAGTCTTTTAGGTTATTGGGTGGCAGAATAATCCACCCTGCCATGCGGGTTGTACGGCAGTCCACCTGTCAGCCCTATTCTAGGTTGTTTTGAGTGAGGGTGTTAGGCCAGTTTAGTACATTATTTGTTGTTATTTTAGTGTGTGATTCGGGTCCCAAATTGGGGGGGGGGGTCAATTGTGTGTGTGGTTTTGTACTTTTCTAAAGGGGGGGTATTGTATATGTATTTGGCACATTATTGTGAAGTGCGGTGTAGTGAACCTAACTTGCATGTTTTTGGCATGTGGGAGGAAACCGGAGAAATCCCGGAGTAAACCCACGCAGACACGGGGAGAACATGCAAACTCCACACAGATCACTGTTGGTCGGGGGCTGGGATCGAACCCAGGATCCCCCGGCCAAGGGTGAGTTGCTGTGCTGCCGCAGTGCTAACCACTCCGCCACCGCACTGCTTCCCGTCACTGCACTGCCCTTTTTTTTTTTTTCTTGCCTTCTGATTGTTGCTCTGAGTGTTGCTATCCCTGTGCTGTTGCAATCCTGGAATTTCCCCGTTGTGGGACTAATAAAGGCTTATCTTATCTTATCTTATCTTATAAGGTGAAGGGCGTTCAAATTTTGCCTCTTTGGCGGATGCTCACGCTGGTGCATACCGTGTACTGCTGTGTATATAGTTAGTTCAATAAGGCTGTGTTCGCCAACCATCATCATGCCTCATCCTTCATCCAGGTGTTTCCATACATAACAATTACTTTAACACATTTCTGCCTATGAATAAAGATGAAGCTATGCCACCAAACGAACAAGAACACAGCACAAATAATCTGAGGATGTTTAGTCTGAATGATGTCAAAGTCCAATTACATTGCTTGGGCGAATCTTGCAATAGTGACACGGAAATTTTATTTGCATGATGGCAAATTTTGGTAGCTTTCATTTAGAGCTCAGTGATATCACGCCAGACTTGGTACTAATTCTAGGCACCACATGGGAGACTGATAACCAGAGGATCTAATCGGTTATATCCGGTGAGCAAGTCAGAAATGTTACATGCTCTAAAAAAATACTATTTAATAGTGAGTACTCTTGCGTCATTTTTAACAAGCTGGAACAGGTCTACAGCTAATTTGCGTGTTCATGATATCACAATAGTGCTTGAGATGAAAGCCTGAACCAGTTTCTGGGAGTCAGTTTTGAGACAGAAAGTTTCCAAGTGTTAAAATATTCCGCAGATAAAAAACACATTTGGGGGATTCTCAAAAATGATATTTATTATATCCAATATAATGCCAAGGTTTCTGACTTTAGGGCAAACAGTAAAGAGCCACCCTATGATTTCAGAGGAAAAAATATGTTAAAAATATAATAAGACAACATAAAGATGTGTATCAGTTAACGAGGTTGATTTATAGAATAATTATGAGTAATTCATATATACATTAAATTAAAAAAAACATGGCAGTATATTTAGGACTGCAGTTACATTAACAAGTTCTTTTTTCAAATGTATTTTTACCCTTAAAATTCAGTTATTTGTAATAATCTCTCTTTAATTGTTGCTTTAAATCCTGTAAATGCTGACAGAAATAAGTTCATCCATTTACTCAAACGTATATCAATTTGTCTTCATAATTTTAAAATGGCACTTTTAATACTTACATCTATAAAAAAGGAAGTAGCATTTATAACTCCATACCTTCCACTTTTACCCATTTATAAATCATGGCGATGAATAATAGATATTTATTAGGTTCGATGTAGCCTTCACCCCTGACTTTCTACGGCCTGAAAACATCCTACATGAGGTTTATATTAATTCCCCTATAGACAATAAAAACAAACTTACTGGTTCTCCTGATCTACACCTTGTCCTCGATCCGCTTTGTACCGTCCACTGTTCTGGAGGACCATCTTTTACGCGGGACTCCTACTAAGATTAGACCACACAAACTGAACACTCGCTCAGCTCCCAGAAACGTGAACGTAACGCAGCATCTGAACTAACCGTCGTTACTTCTTAGGTTTATTTCTCAAGCTTTTCTCTTCCCCGTCACCCACAACATCCGTGTGTTTTCTTAATTTTTGGCGCGCCCTGCAGTTCCCGCGAGACCAGAGTCGGGATCAGAGGGGAACATAGATCGTTTATTAAGATGAGTGAATCACTCAAACAGAAATTCTCTGTGCCGCTAAAATAAATGTCGCATTTCAGTTATATTAGATTAAAAATAGCTATTTTAATTTTTTTTGACTCAGGTTTAATGCCCAACTATTTATGAAGGTTTCGTCTATTCTTGTGCAGCATTGAGTGGCAGGGTTGAGATAAGCCTAACTCTAGAATTTTTTTTATTTCTGAAAAGAAAATGGACCTTGTTTGTATGAGAAAAAAAAACAGTTTTAAATCATTCAGCAAACTTTGCAGCCCTACTACAGGATTGTGGAAAGTAAATGTGAAAGAGTGGCATATTTACAAGAAAAAACGCCAAGCGTATTAGAAAAGTAGTGAATTTACAAAGTGTTGCGTGTATGAGAAACAAGCGGCAAAATTTCCATTTCCGTTTTTTTCTAACAAAACTTTCAGATGTTTCCTGTAGGTGGCAGCATGTCGCTTTTATTCTGCAGCTAAACAGCAGAAGAAGAGTCACGTGACCAACAGGCGTGCTCTTGCTCCCGTGTGTCGGTCAACAGCAGGCGTCTGTGCAGTGGAGTCACTGGATTTGAAATAATGTCGTTTGAAAGTCTGATGAGGAGTCTGCAGGACTTTGTGATCTGCGACGATCAGTCGCCTGAGAACTTGAGCCAAACTCTCACACTGTTTGTTGATAAATTGTCAGAGTCTTCCAGGTCGGTGCCTTTATCCAGCCCCTCTAACATCCACATGGTTTTGTGTTTTTTGGTTCGTTTAAGGAGCTGCGATAAACCGTGTGCGCTTTGTGAACAGGACCAGTGTAAAGAGGAGTAAGGAGCGCTGCTTGGAGGAGGCCGCCCAGCTGTTGAGGCACATTTCAGAGGCTCAGCTCAGGTCTTTAGAGGAAAACCATCTCCTGGTTCTTGTCAGACTCCTCATTTCCATGCAGCTGCAGATGGTGAACATTTCCACAGCCTGTCGTAAAATGGATAAGGCCAGTCTTAACAAACAGCTCCGCATTTATTTTGAGCACTTGCTTAAAGACGGAATCATTTCTCATTGTGACTTCGCATTTGCTCCACAGATGTTGCAACTTTTGGCCAAGGTTGACCACCAGCTGGTGCACAGAGAGACTCTTCTTTGTTTGGACTCCATATTTCACACTGAGCAGGTTTATTTGTCTCACTCAGATGTGCCTTTTTTTGCATGTCCATGATCACTGCTGGCAAATTTGAACTTTTCTCTTTTTCAGATTTTGTCTTTAGAGAATTTGCAGAGAGGTTAGTCTTGATTGAAATATCTTATTCTGGTAATTCTTTTGTTTTTCTTTTTATGGTAAAACTTTGCCACTTTTTTCTGTATTTACCATTTCCAGCTTGTATGTTCTTGGAGGACAGCACCATTGGCCGTGAGGTGTGGAGAGAGTCATACATGTCTATGCTGAATAAAATATCAGAGTTATTCCCCGTTATTCTGCGACAAGAATCCCTGAGAGACGGACCGCTGTGTTATGTCACTGTTAAGGTAGAAAGAGAGTGGTGTGTGACTCCGTAAGATTTCTTGTGTGATCGTTACTGACGGGCTGAACTTGAATCTTTGCAGATGTGTTTGCAGATATTCCAGCTGCTGTCCAGTGAGGTGGCTCCTATAGTGTGGGCTGAGGGCCACAAAACCCCCTCACTGCAGCATATCCTGCAGGCTCTTATGGACATAATACTGGGACAGGTGGGACAGTTGACAAACAGAAGCAGATATCTGCTTGTCGTATATGGTGCTAACTGTGCATGGTGGACCAATGGTTAGTGCTGTTGCCTCATAGGTAGAAGGTTCCAGGTTCAGATGCCCTGGTTGGAAGGGGTAGGAGCCTTTCTATGTAGAGTATGCATATTCTTTCTGTGCTTGCATGTGTGTTCCCCTACAGTCCAACAACATGCTTGTTATGGTAACCAATGACTATAAATTAGCCGTAGGTTTGTGTCTCTGTTAAAGAGGCTTCTACTTTAAAATCTGTATTGAAATATCCATAATTAGTGTTTGTACACATCAGTTATCACATTATGTACTGAATTTACAGACGGCAACAGTTGGGACGTTTTGTAATATAAATGTTGTGTGCAGTGTGAGTTGCAAATGTCACAGGCCTCAGCAGTGTTTAGAGTAATCCACCCAGGGCATTTTTGGCACAGTACTTCCACCTAGTTTTAACTTACAAAAAGCGCCTGTAAACTCAGAATAAAGAGTTAATGTAGCTGGTTTGAATGGTCAGTGAGATTAGAAAAGTGCTATATAAAGTCTGGTCTTTTCCCCTTATTTTTGCAATTTTGCCACCAAATGTGTCCCTCTTTGCAGTGCTGTAACAGGGACACTCGTCTTCTGGCAGGCACGGCGGTGGCCATGCTGATCAACACGGCATCAGAGAACAAACGTGGAGGAGCTGCTGCCTGGAGTTTGCTACAGGTTTCCCAATGCGGTAACAGACCACCAACAGATTTCACTCGTGTATGTAATGCCTAAGTATCTCGGCTGTGTTATTTTCCCTCTGGTTGTCATGTCTCAGAGCCGTGGCTGCTGACTATCGGTGTCCTGCAGGCGCAGTCCAGCCCTGTAGGGAAGGACGGGGTGGGCAGGCTGGCTGTCAGCAGGGGCCTCCTCACTTGCTGTCCACCTCGCATCCTTCTCAGCTCACATGGGGATGACACAGGAGTAAGTTGATATAAAACTAATGCCCCATCATGTTATACTTTCTGTGATTGTTTTTTAATTTATTCCTAACTGTATTATTGCTTTCCACCCAGAACTGCCTATTATTGACTGGTCTGTTTCCTCTGGTTTATGCTTTGTGTGAGCAGAAGCTTGACTGTCACTACTTTGCCTTTGAGGGTGAGTAATATGTTTAGTGTGTATTATTGTTATTATTATTATTATTATTGGATGATGTTATGGGGTGGTCCGTTCGTCCTTCTGTCCATCTGTTCCACTTTTATGAAATCAACTCCTCCTACAGTTTTGTTCCATTTGTTTTGAAACTTGGTACCAGGGTTTGATATACACTGATGATGCACATATTGCAGTTCGACTCTGATCAAATGACCTTGAGGTCAAGGTCAGAGGTCAGTTTCTTCCTAAGTCTTGTAAACACAATAACTACTGAAAGAAAATGATGTAGGCTTTTCAAATCCATACCATAGTTGCATTTAAGACCAATCTTGGACAGCTTACACCCTGACCTGGCTATGGGTTTGGGGTCAAGAGGTCAAAGCTCAAGGTTAACATTCCATTTGCACTATTACTATAGAACGAGTAACACTAGGGCCACCAGACGTGGTATACGTGTGACAGAGATCATCCTGCGCAGTTCGCCCCACACGGGACACGAACCCGCGACCTCTCAGTCAACTACACAGTTCGAGCATGGGAGATACAGCACGATCGCGCTGAGCTAAAGGTCCGACCGATAGCTCAGCGCTACCGATACTGTATGAGGCTTTGGGAGGGAGGTTTACTAACGTTCTATGCCGAACAGCACTAGTTGGCATCCGTTACATACGTGTCACCCTGTGACCATGACCTCTGACTTTGAGTTTGAGGTCAGAAGGTCAAAGGTCAAGGTTTGCATTCCCTATTCCCCTCTTACTAATGAAGCTCTGTAGGATCACCACACTTGCTACACAGGCTCACCTAGGGATCCTGGCCTACAGCTATGGGTTGTATACAACACTCTTTGTTGTATATTCATGGATGATAGGCTTACCATAATTTGGTTCTGCCCCAACAATTATAATTCTTGGGGCAGAACAGTTTTTTGTAAGTTGTCTGTGTTTTTTCAACTGATTTCAGACAGTTTTGCACCGCTGAATCCAAAAATAACATCCGTTTCTCTTGATCAGGTCAGGTTTATATGCTAAGTTGATTTTTAAAAAATCTGATCTTCTGACTAAATCGATTACATTTTCGTGACATTATCGGTCGATTTTTGTTAGTATTTATCATCCGAAATAGATTTTTAAGAGAAAAAAATCATTTTTGAACACAATTTATTGATTAAATGTTACAAACTTTGATTACTGTAAATTGAATAGTAGACACCGATAAAGGTAAGTACATGTAAATTGAATGTTACGTCATCATTGTTGAAAATTCCGAGCTTCAACTTCTGTTTATTCAAACCTCTAGAATGCTCAGCAGCAAGAATGTCTCTCTTCAGAGTCCAACAGTAATCAGCCATCATGACAATTTATGACATCATGTCATAAATTGGCGCATGCACACTCTTCCGAGTTTGAGAAATTTCAAGAAATAAAAAAGAATTTTGCATCAAATCAAGCAAAAATACCTGTATATGTAAACAAAAACGTAAAAAAACAACATTTGGCCATAGTTCAAAAAGTTGGCCTGATTGAGCAAAACCAATGTGATTTTTGGATTCAGCACATCAAAATTGTCCTAAATCAGCTAAAAAAAACTTAGTAAATTTGGTGTTGACCAGTGTTATATGAAAACGATCAAAGCTGCTCTCCTTCAGTGACATGTATCTTCAGAGAAAATGGAGGCGGGGCGATGTTGCACTTGCCTCAGAGTGCTCTTGTTTTCTGTGTTCTGACAGCAGTATCACATTTTCACACGACCTGTTGCAGCATTAACACTGTGGCTGAAGAAAGTTAAAGAGTGTGCAGCTGATCTGTGGGAGATGTCTGGCATTCGCCTCCTGCCTGATGACAGCAGTCTGCAGCCGCAGCTCGTTCACGTTATCTGGACCAATGCAGAAAGCCCAGTGAGTTGCTTTATTATAATGTGAAATTAATTACTGAAAGAATATTGCTTTAAATTTTTCCTCACGCACATCCAAATACAGCATGATAGTAGCTGCTCATATTTGTTGGATTTGGATTTTAAAAAGTTTACTATGACTAAAACATGCAACCCACACTGTTAAAAATGGACATACTACATACAGTATGTTACATATTATTTTCTATTTTTTTACAGTAAATTTGTATCATTATTTGAAAGAAATGTAATTGAAGATCTTAAAAACTTGGACACACAACTAATGGTAAGCAGCTCTGTGCTAATGTGATGGTGATGTGTCCGTCATCCTCCTGTCTGTCCATTTGTCCACATTTTACAGGAATCACTATTCCCCCTAGGCATTTGCCTCGATGGTCACTAAACTCACATACAGTGATCCTCAGGTGGGTCTGTATCCAGGCTATGCTCAATGTCAAGGTCAGCAGTCAGGAGATCTGAGCACTCTCCAGGCGATTGCCTCAGGCTGGAATTAACTACTCTGCCAGTGACTTCCATCTGCTTAGAAGTTTTATGGAGATGCAAATAGGGGTGTGCCATATCTTTCACAGTAATACCGTTATGAATTTTGATATCAGTGTAAAAATTAATATCACGATATTTGGGGTTTGTTATGCTGCTAACGGAAGTTACGTGTTACCATAGAAATGGGAAAACAAACATGGCGCGGGAAGCGGTGCTCCGTGCTTGGAACATCTTCGTCTGGTTGCGAGGAAGTAATTTAGTTTTAAGGTTGTTTCAGACTCCTGCCATCTTTAAAAAAAAACAAAAAAAACAAAACGGTGCAGCAATGCAAATAATCTGCCTGCATTTTTTTTTTTTTTTTGCATGTTAACAACGCCACTAAGGGGAAAAGTTTTACTTTGCCCTGAAGCAGTGTTGCTGACGTCTGAAGTGTCCAGAGGTTTATTTTCGTTCCATTGTGGCTGCTCCAACGTGATTTATTCAACCAACCGAAAGGGGGGGGGGGGGAATCCGTTAACAGCCCCAGGACTTGTCTGTGCAACGGAGCTTTCTAACGCGGGTAAACTGAGAGAAAGAGAGAGAGAGACGGGAGGTGTGATTCAGCGCTCATTTACCTGCAGTAGTGTCTTGTTTTGGGGAAACTGCAGACCGGTAGGCCAGCATATATTGAATATGATAAAAATGATGATAGTTTTAATAAGCCCACTCTCTCCCTGTTTTATTTAGATCCTCTTCCTGACCTGGTGAAATAACGTACTAGACTAAATTAATTTAATATGTTAAAATGATCAAAACCCCCTCATGTCCCAGAGCACAGAAATGAGATAAAGACAGAAGTAATGTGGTGGAAGTGTGTCTTGTGGTTATAGTGTCCTGCTGTAGCTGCTGATAGTTTGGGGTTTATATTTTTTAATGTAATAAATTTGCTCTTACATTCATAAGGCAATGTTTTCAGGACTGTTCAGATGTTTTAAGAAAAACCTGCAGAATTTTCAAACCTACAGGCTCTATGTAGTCTGCAGTACCAACTTTACTCTCATCGGCTTGTTACCGCTCTCTCCTAAATTTTTTTTTTTCATTATTTAAACATCTTTTCATAAAGGTACATTTTGAAATTTTTTAATGTTTTTGGTGACAAATCTGTGACCTTTTTCATGCAAAATTGTAACTTTTTACCTAAAGCCTCTTACCTTGTGTTTTCACTCTGAAAAGGTGAAGAAATCAGAAGCAGCACCAGATTTAAATTAAGATTAGTCAATCAGTTGTTTTAATAATCAGTAGATCAGTCGACAATTACAATCCAAAGTTATAATTTTCATCCCACCTTAAGGTTATAATTACATTTATAACTAGTTTGATACCTGTTATTTTAAAATATTAACCTACTAAAACTGTGGTGGTTTCTGGTTTCCAACAACAGGGTGGCCTAGGATGAAGTCAGATTCCTGGCCTGAATTTTTGTCCCAGTCCGCCCCTCAGTGCGCTTAAGATGTGGTGGTTTATAATATTTTCTGGTAATATTTGATACAGAATTTAAAAAAGTTTGAAAGTCATTCTAAACTGCTCTTTAGAAACTGGAGAAAGAAGGGTTTTTGTTTTGTTTTTACTGAAAAAGTTGAACATAATTAACGCTGGCCTGTGAAACTGTCACTTATAAATTTAAAAGAAAAAACTGTATCCCTTGATATTGTGAAGAATATCGTTGTCGTTTAAATTCACAGTAATACTGTGATATCATTCTTAGACCATATCGCCCACCCCTAGATGCAAATTTCCTTTTCCAGTGGGACTGAGCACCAGCCCACAGTATCAAGACTACTATTACTGTAAATGGTTTGCTGAATATTGTATTACTGTACTCGACTGGATAGCTCACTGGCCTCATCTGAAACTCATAGTCTTTATGTAGTATAATGAAGAGGAACATGAGAACCACCTGCCCCAACAGTAGAGATGAGCTTAAAGCTGCTATCAAAGCAAATTGGGTTCAGTAACATCTCAGCAGTACCATAAACCAGTCACCTTCATGCCATGCTGTTTTGATGCAGAAATCCATGGTCAAGGAGCCCAAATCAAATATTGCGTGTATAGATGAATAAACTTATTAGAAATTGGACATTTCTGTATTGTAAATCCTTTATTAGATTGACCGCAAGAAATATTCTATTTAATTGAGATAATAGATTTCTTATTTTCATAAGATATGAATTATGATAATAAAATAAAACCAAAAAAAGACTTGAAATATTTCCCTATACTTGTAAGTAATATAGCCGGAGTGGTTGCCTAGAGGTAGAGTATTCACCCCACAACTGGGAGACCGGGGTTCGAGTCCCAGCCAAGTCATGCCAAAGACCATAAAAATGGAACTTCCTGCCACCCAGCTTGGTGCTCAGCAAAAATGGAACGGAGGAGGGAAATGTTGGTTACCCAGCCACAGCGGGGTGCACAAGCCAGTGTCTCCCTGTGCTGGTCCCAAGCCCGGATAAATGGGCAGGGTTGCGTCAGGAAGGGCATCCAGCGTAAAAATCCTTGCCAAATCTGCATGATATTGGGTGATGATACGCTGTGACGACCCCAAAGGGGAACAGCCAAAAGACAAAAAAATTTATTTCAGATGTACCTATACTGTTGGTTTACATTTAAAAGGAGGAGACCATTTGCTTCTCAGGTTCTGTAGACCAAATAGAACCGGGGATGATTTGTCCTTCTGTGTGATGACAGGTGGACGGCGTGTCAGAGTTTGTACGCAGTGCCTTTTCTCTGCTGCTGGAGCTCTATCAGATGGACTGTGAGCAGTTTTGTGACCAAAGGAAGCCTCTTTATTCAGCTTTGCTTCAGCAAATAATGAAACAACCTTGGGAAGCCAAAGCCAAATATCACCACCTTTGCGCTCTGCTGCCCTACCTAGGTACTGACATGGTGAGTATTTATTATTTAAGGGTTATTTTATTCCCTTATATTGCTGTGATGTAGTACAAAAGTGTTATGCCATTTTTTTTGATTACTCACCCAGATGTTTGATCAATATCCTGAACTGCCCAATCACCTCCTGAAATGCTTGTCGACCAATCATCTTTCTCCTTGCGGATCGGAGCTTTACAAAAGTCTGATTCAGCAGCAGAGACAAGAACTGAGCAGAGGCACTGCTTCACACTCTGAGTTGGATCTGGCCAATCACTGGGCGAGTCGGTGGCAGCCTGTTCTTCACAGGGGTCTGACCTCTCAAGTGACTCTTCTACAGACCAACAGCTGCACACACTTGTTACCCAGCACCTTTCAGGTTTTCCCATCTGCTGTGGACCACCTGCTGGCCTTTCTGGACCCACGTGTCCCTGGCCACCTCCATGCCTGGGCGTGCATCATGAGTTCATATCGAGCCACAACTGGTGGCTCTTCCTGGGCTCTGCATGGTAGCTCCACCTTGAAAACCCTCCAGCTCGCTCTGGGCTCTGCAGATGACAAAGTCCGTCTTGCTGCTCTCAGTCTGCTCTGCTACTGTCCAAAGACTAAAGACACCCCAACCATAGAGGAGATGACTATAATGAGGACGTTTATTTCTCAAAACTTAAACTGTGAGTCTTCGTCTTTTCGCCAGCATCTCCAAGCTGGAGTGAGGAAGTTTATGGTTCGTGTTAGAGATGGCTGTTTGGGACTCATGAGAGGACAGAAGGGCAAAAGGAAAGAAGATGCCCAACACTCGGAAAAAGTTCAGGATGTACTGGAGGAGGGAATAGGTGAGAAATTCACAGCTGCTGGATTATTTTAACAAACAGATCTTATACTCATGATAATGTTTTAAGGTTTGTTTTAAAGGTATCTGTCTAGGTGGTCTACAAACCCCTGTTCCAATGAAGTTGGGACACTGTGTGAAACGTAAATAAAAACAGAATACAATGATTTGAAAAATCCTTTATATTCTTTTGAATACACTACATGGACAAGGTATTTAATGTTCAAACTGATAAATTTTGTTTTTTTGCAAATACTCACTAATTTTGAATTTGATGCCTGCAGCACGTTCCAAAAAAGCTGGGACAGGGACAAGAAAAGGCTGGGAAAGTTGAGGAATGCTCAAAAAACACCTTTTTGGAACATTCCACAGGTGAACAGGTTAATTGGAAACAGGTGGATGCTATGATTGGGTATAAAAGGAGTATCCCTGAAAGGCTCGGCTGTTCACAAGCAAGGATGGGGCGAGGTTCACCACTTTGTGAACAACTGTGTGGGCACTGGGAAAATAGACCAACAGTTTAAGAATGTTTCTCAACATATAATTGCAAGGAATTTAGGGATTTAATCATCTATAGTCCATAATATCATCAAGAATCTGGAGAAATTTCTGCAAGCAGCAAGGATAAAAACCAACATTGAATGCTCATGACCTTCAATCCCTCAGGCGGCATTGCATTAAAAACCAACATCATTCTGTAAAGGATATTACTACGTGGCCTCAGGAACATTTTGGAAAACCATTGTCAGTTAACACAGTTCATCGCTTCATCAACAAGTGCAAGTTAAAACTCTACCGCGTAAAATGAAAGCCATATATCAACAACACCCAGAAACACTGCTGGTTACTCTGGGCCCGAGCTCATGGACTGATGCAAAGTGGAAAAGTGTGCCGTGGTCTGACGAGTCCACATTTCAAATTGTTTTTGGAAATCATGGACATCGTGTCCTTCGGGCTAAAGAGGAAAAGGACCATCCAAATTGTTATCAGCACAAAGTTCAAAAGGCAGCATCTGTGATAGTATGGGGGTGTGTTAGTGCCCATGGCATGGGTAACTTGCACACCTCTGAAGGCACCATTAATGCTGAACGGCACATACAGGTTTTGAGCAACATATGCTGCCATCCAAGCAATGTCTTTTTCAGAGATGTCCCTGCTTATTTCAGTAAGACAATGCCAAGCCACATTCTGCACGTGTCACCACAACATGGCTTCGTAGTAAAACAGTGTGGGTACTAGACTGGCCTGGCTGCAGTCCAGACCTGTCACCCATTGAAAATGTGTAGTAGAAGCTCAAAATACACCAACGGAGACCCTGGACTGTTGAGCAACTGAAGTCGTACATCAAGCAAGAATGGGGAAAGAATTCCACTTACAAATCTTCAACAATTAGTGTCCTCATTTCCTAAATGCTTATTGAGTGTTGTTAAAAGGAAAGGTGATGTAACACAGTGGTAAACATGCCCCGTCTCAGCTTTTTTGGAATATGTTGCAGCCATCAAATTCACAATGAAGGAATATTTGGAAAAAAAAAGTTTTCAGTTTGAACATTAAATACCTTGTTTTTGTAGTGTATTCAATTGAATATAGATTGAAAAGGATTTAGAAATCATTCTGTTTTTATTTACATTTTACATAACATCCCAACTTAATTGGAATTGGGGTTTGTATATGAAGGTGCACATTTCTATGTTGCTTGCAGTTTGACAATAGCACCAGCCCATCAGCAAAGTTCTGGTTGAACTGTATTGGCAGTGTATTTGGAATTATCGTCATACTGAAAAATGAAGCTTTCGCCAATTAGATGTTTTCCCGAAGGTATGGCATGGTGGTTCAAAGTCTTATGGTACTTTTTTGGTTTCATAATTTAATTAATTTTAACAAGGTTCCAAATAAGATGGACAGAAATGCAGCCCAAAACCATGACAGAGCCTCCACCGTGCTTTACAGATGGTTGTAGACACTCACTGTTGTACATCTCTCCTGAACTCCTAACTACACTTTGATGAGTTAAACCAAAAATTTCAAATTTGGATTCATGATGCCATAAGATTTGATTAGAAAGTCAGACTCCTTGGAAGCAAAAAAAGGGTAGCTCAAGGCTTTTGCATAGTACTGTATAGAAAAAGTTGAAAAAAAAAGACAAAATGTTTCAAATATGTGATAAGAAGTAAAAAACTTGCAACTGAAATAGTTGCAAATTTATGAGATAAACTAATTTACCAGGCAGAAAATTATGACTCTACATGAAAAGGCTGAAAAGTTAAAAGGAAAAATCTTTCTTATTACTGATGATATGCCTGTTTGGTGTTATTGATTTTATGAAGATCACAACAAAACTGAGAATTCTTTACCTTCATTTTAATATTAAATAATTTCTTTGGCTCCATGCAAATATTTTTGGCCAAAGATTGTGTAAATTGGCTCTTTCTAGAGGTTGCTGATCCCCTGGCTCGTGATTTTGCTGATTGGTCAGAATCTCTTGAAAACTGGCTAGTGAGTGCAAAGTTCAGTGACGAACCCTGATACTAATCAGTAATTAGTATTAGATATTAAGTGCTAAATTTGTCATTTATCCAATGATCTGTTGAACAAACCTTTTTGATTTTAACTTTTTTAAACTCCTATAGCATTTGTGGAATGGTTGAGTCTTCTTCCATACAGCAATCTGGCACCAGGACACAGTTATCAGAGAAAGAAGACTGTGTTGTTGTTGCTGTCTGTTGTCATGGAAACCTGCACGGACACGTGGAGCCCGGACAAGAAGAAGGGACAGCCTCCAGGTCAGTTAGTTTAAAAAAAAAAAAAAAAATGATCAAAAAATTTTAGCAAAAAAAAAAAATGACAATAGTTTACCCTAAAACACTGGTGCATAGTTTACAGTAGTCTTGGAACTGTGTGCAATAAGTGTCATTGAGTCCTCACGTTCAGGTGCTGGGTACTTTGAAAAATGTGTAGCTGAAAAGCACCTCCTAAATTTTTAATATAACTTGTACTGATAAGTGCAGAGTTTGACATTAGCACCAACCCTCAGACACAGACTGGTGGAATCAAACAGTGGCCTGTAGCTCAGTCGCAGTTACTGCACACTTTGGCAGGTGGATTTTTCTGCTTACAGGCCCCACTGAAGACAGCTGACGCAGGAGGAAAAGGTCACCAGTTCATTATGAAAAAAAGTCACAACTGATTGTTTAAGCAAGACACAGACTTAAGGAGTAAGAAAACAGAAATGGAGTGGCACATTTAGGATAAATAAAGTCACAGAATTATAATGGGGGGGGGGCACCTGTGTTTTATTTCAATGTGTGAAGCACTTTGTGTTACAATTTTTGTATGAAAACTGCTATATAAATAAAGCTTTGATTTATTGCTTTAGTACAGAGCACATCTTTTTACTATTTGTTTTAAAGGCAACATTTTTTGCTGCTTTTTTTTAAAGGTTAATTGGCATCAACTGGGGATTCTAAATTGTCCTTGGGTATGAATGTGGGAGTGAATGGTTGTCCATCTCTCTGTGTTGGCCCTGTGATGGACTGGCGATCTGTCCAGGGTGGACCTTGCCTCTCATCCAAAAGATGCTGGGATAGCCCACCCACCCACCACCCAAAAAGGATTAAGTGGTTGAAGATGAATGAATGAGGTCCCCCCCCCCCCCCCCAAAGAATGCTCAAATTGTCTCTTTTATTAGTGTTGGTTGCCGATCCAATGAAAATGTTGAGTGGCAACTAACAAGAAAACAGTGGCTTAACAGGAGATACTGTGCATATAAAGAAACACGTCTGATTTTTTTTTTTAAATCCTTTTTTTATCCTAAAAATGTAAATCAGCCCCAGTAATCCATAATCAGTCCAGGTACTGATTTGTGGTATATGATTCTTGTAGTTCCTCATGTTAATGTTCTGTTATTGTTTCATAGATTTTGTGTTTTTTATTGAGATTATGACATCATTTTTTTGCAGCAAATATTGGCTCTCTTATTAATTGTGCCAAACAGAGAGGACTGTGGGATTTCTTCTGCAGAACAAAACAGCTGGTCCTCATCAGCTGTTTAGAAGACTCTACAAATGAGGTGCGCTTTTTTTTTGTTTCTCCTTACATGTTTTCTGACTGTGTTTAGATAAATTTTAACTTTTTTTTTTTTTTTTTTTCTAATAAAGATTCGGGAGCTCTCAGCTGGATTACTGTTGAGGTTTTTCCCACCCAGTTTTCCAGATGATCTTGCTAAAGTGCTACACATGAGAACCAAACACCTGCTCTGCAGCCCTCGGGTACAGGAGGCCCAGATGGGAGCGCTGATGATGAAGGTCCTCCTTCAGAAGTAAGAACTCACTCCCCTAGTTCAGAGTCAGACCTGCTTGTGATGGAGAGATTCCAAAGTAGGGTCTTATTATTATTATTATAGATCACAAGGTCAGCGTGAGGGCCGCAGCCTGAGCAGGAAGAGTCCGTCCTGCAGTGGTAGTGACCCAAACACTCCTGGCATTGTCAGAGAACTGGTGGAGGAGCTGGAGGATCACTATCGAACAGCCAAGGCAGACATGATTCATGCTGCCAGAACCAAGCCGATGCATGGTGAGATTTATTATGAGCACTGCTGAGGAATGTAAATCATTTTGCCGTTCTTTTAATTCTGTCATGAATTATGTTGCAGGATTACTAAGTGCCCTTCAGAGGTGTCTGCTTGAGACGCCCAGCAACGTCTCCAACATCCTGGACCACGGTCTGATCGTCAACGTGCTGAGTTTACTGGAGAACATCGCTCTGCTGCTGCTGGGGGTTCTGTGTGGAGACGCTTGTGCCTTAGAGAAAGGTAATGGAGGAACGTGCAAAATAAATAGAAAAGCATCTCAGATTTCTTCTCTGTTTTTGACATCACAAAATAAATTACCTTTCATCTCTGTTTTAGACGCCCCACCTTCTTTTTGTGATATAGGAAACGCCATCAGTTCTCTGGTAGCTCAGGTGTCCAGAGGCAGCGAGGCAGACGCAGAGGAGTGTGTTCTCCTGTCTGAGGGGCACAGCCTGGTTCTCACCTGCTGTTGGGTCTCTTTAAAGGTAGAACGGAACCAGAAAATAGCAACATTTAAGACAATATTTTATCGCATTTTCACTTGATGTGTTGTTAGGGCTGTCCTGAATACCAGTTTGGGGTTCTGGATATTTGGGAGTGATCCAGAGCAGAGATGAGAATGTTCTGTAAAGTCTTTTTCCTCCCTCTGTAGAACGTGTCAGCATCAGTGTTTTTCAGAAATCTGGCTTTTCTTGTAAGTTGAGCACTTCATAATGTAAATTTTCAACTTTTTTGTCAGAAATTTGTCGCTTTATTTGTAATTTGATGCGTTTATATTTTTTGGTAGAAATATGCATTTTTTCCTAATAAATTTAATTTTTTTCCTAAATTTGCGGGTCCTCATAAATTTAACTTGTTTTTCATTAAATTTTCCATTTTTGTCATGTAAATTTGTGACCTTTTTTTGTAAATTTTGTGACTTTATCATCAAGTTGCTACTTTTTACTTTGTGAGATTTTTCTCCTAATTTTGCCTTTTTCCATTTAAATTCAGTAAATCAAGCAGATAGTGGCGATTAAGTGAATATCACAATATCAAATTTGAAAACAGAATTCCAGTGCCAACAATGCCAGAGTATACTGGGAGCAGCCCTAGTTTTATGTTGTGCATTTTTTTTAATGTTAATTCTTCTCTTAGGAAGTAGGAATTTTTTTAGGTTCTCTGGTGGATAAAGTCCTTAAAGAATCCAAACAACCGAGCGAGTCCCTTTACACCAAACAGGATCTAATGAGAGCTGCAGTAGTATTTAAGAACATTCTTCTGAAATGCCGCCACTGGGTAAGCGTTACGATTCCATTTACTTTTTAGATTAACACTGACATTGGTGGGGAAAATGTTAATCTCAAGGTTAAAGTTTTTGTGACTGGCAAACAAGAACAGCTGCAGTTATCAACATGAGATTTGGTGCGGGAACAGTTCTAAACATGCATTCATGTGGAGGTCAATATTCAAGGGTCGGTGTGAGTCTGCACCTCCACCGAGTGCCTTACTGCTTTGTCATGTTTTAGCCATCTTTCAATGAGTTTTTTTTTTCACATTTTTATTACTTTTCTGTTAGTCTATGTTTACGTAAGCAATTATTTGCTGACATGTTTTTTGTCGACTCAGGTTTGTGACTTAAAAAAAAAAAAAAAAAGTATTTTCATGTGTGTTTGTAGCAGGTGTGACATGTGTGCGCCCCAGCATTGTTATAGTAGTTGTTGCGGGAAATGTTAAGGTCCAGGGTAAAGTTTTTATTGACCAAGATGAGGCTTGATGTGTTTTGCTACCAACTGCTGTTTATCCAACTGCATGAGCCTTATTCCTGTCTGAAAGTCATGTGGGTTTTTTTTTCACCAGGGGGCAGTAGAGGGATGCTGCCTTGGCTTCACAAAGTTCTGTGCCTCTCTGCTGAGCAGCAATGATCCAGATGTCAGCGGCATTCCAGGCCAAATGCTGAAACAAGTAAGTGGTGACACATGCTTGTATATAGTCAGAGATCATGGACAGATCGCTTATGTATTTTGTGTCCGCCGTTGTTTAGGGACTGCAGACGGTGCAGCGCCTTCATTCTACATCAGTGACGCGGCGGGGTGCAGGTTTACCTATGCTCATCCTGTGCGTTCTGTCAGCAGAGGAGGCGAGCAAAGCAAGACCACTGTTGGCTCACAGTATGCAGACCTTAATGGAAACAGCCAGAATGCCATTAAGCGAGGACTGGGACCAAACTCTGGATCTGCCACAGGTGTGCAGACACAGAATCAGATTGTCGGCTTTTGTCATTTTAAAGCCGAACGTGATCAGGTAATTGTGCTTGTCCGTGCAGGTGTGTGCCGTTCACACGCTGCAGGCCCTGGTGCGTAGCACATGTTTGGGAGCAGCCGTCCTTCAGTTTGCCCCCGCTGTCGCTGTCCTGTCACTCACTCTGCTTAGTTCTCCCTGCTGGGCCATGAGGAACGCCGCTCTGCAACTTTACAGTGAGACACAGCAATTTTAGAGGTCGTCTGTAATTTGGAGAGAAACTTAATTGGTAGATGCTTGTTAAAGTGATGTAATTATTTACCTGTCTATCATGTGAAGTCTTTTTTTAATCACAATTGTTTAGTTGTACAAAATTATAAAAAAAAATGCACATTAAAAATTAGCATAGACTTGAAATAATCAGCCTTAGCTTACTTTTACAAAAAGTAACATAAGTGGAATAAAATGCATTTACTGTCAAAATACCAGTGTATAATGAAATTGCAAAAAACCACATTTGCTCCACATGTGCAACATACAAGGCATTAAAATGTAATGAATGATGTAGTAAAACTGCAGTGAGATGCCACGAAGGTGATGCACTACAGACAGTGATGTCAGCCTAAACAGATGGGTATTTACAAAAACAAACACCATAAAAGAGAGATGCACAGGTGCAGGTATCGCAGATAATACTGTGCTATGTATGAAGCAACAGTGTAATGCATAGTATTGCACATAACATGACAGAATAGAATGAGCTACAACCCATGCAAATATTGCTCATAACCATAAACCGATAAAAGCAGATAAAGAAAAAAATATACATTTACATACGAAATATAATAAAGATAATTTTTTAAGAAGGTAAAACATAGAAGCCCTGGCTTTTCCTCTTTGTTGTCTTTTCTTTAGTAGCACCTAATCTAAAATTTTCTGTAGTCTGACTAATCAGGGAATAAATGTATTGCCAGGTTCTTTGTGCTCACGAATGCTTGGCCAGCGATCCAGCTGCGAAGACGCCGCCCCCACCCAGCGTGGCATGTCCCCACCCGCCTTCTTCTTCCACTATCCCGGGCTCCAGCACTTCCTGCTCGCAGAGCTGAGAGCGGCTGCACAAGACCTCCAGGGTCCAGACAGTGTGGCCAAGCTGCGCCTCCAACCGTCCCTCTATCCTATCCTCACTCTGTTAGCACAGCTCCAGCCCGGTGGGGATGACTCATCAGGGTACGTGTTGTTCACGCCGCTCTTAGAATCCTCTGATCTTATTAAATGTCCAACTGGTCAGGCATCACAGTGAAGCCTCTCGGTACTTATTTGGGTACGTGTTGTGGAGCATCTCTCTAAATAAACAGAAATGTCAAAAGAGTTACTGCAGAATTAAAATTTCAAAAAATAGCAGATTTTAGAGCCACATCTCTTTACGTTGTTGAGCGTCTGTATATACAGTATATTAATGAGCAATCTGATAAGTTTATGAATGCAAATTTGTTTCCTTAGTAGTTAAAAGATAATTTTATTATTTTATTTAACCTTTCTTTATACAGGGGAGTTCCACTGAGAGGCAACCTCTCTTTTTTCAAGGACGCCCTGTTCACACTCACACATTCACACCTGGAAGCTGCCCAGTACAACCACAGACTGACCTGTGGCCACTGAGCAGCTCCACTGGGGCAACTGGGATAAAGGGCTTTGCTCAGGGGTGCCACGCTGGGGCTAATGCGGGTGGGGCAAACACTGCTATGTTATCTGTCCCACCCTGACCTGATCCTTCTAGTCCAGGGATTGAACCAGCGACCCTCCAGTCACCAGTCCACATTCCTAACCTTTAGGAAGCTATAAGTACTGGAAGCTGGGTTAAACAGCCAGTAGAGGTCTAAGTATCAAACAAAATGCAGTTTTATGTTGGCATGTGAAAATTTACAACTGAGCTCGTAGCCATGGAAATGTAGTAATGCACAGCACCTTTCCAAAACACAAAATTTTACGATTATGCTGTATGATTAAATATTAAAAAGAAAGCTTTGTAGATAGATGATGATTGGTCGGCCTCTAGCTATACATGTAATAATCTTATTTTTTGTCCCTTCTTCCAGTAACTTAATGTTTCTGGAACTCTTTGCAGAAATGACCAATAAAAAATACCAAAATTCCTCAGCTGCATGGTTATTGTGTTTTTGTGCATTTGACAGTTTTTCAGTTTTGAATTTTAATAATTTTCTCACACCATCTATTTTTCCTTTGACAGAACTTTGTCGGACTTCCTGCCTCCTTTATTCCAACTTTCTGCCAGTCCCATATACAGCGTGAGAGTGATGGTCTCTAAAGCCCTGGTTGCCATGGCTCCCCCCTCAGCGTACATGAGCATCCTCGTCAAACTGACGGCTCAGCTGCCCAGTCCCCAGCAATGCCGCAGTCACAACCGCCTCCATGGACAGCTGCTGCAGATTAAAGCCATCCTGGAAAGAGCTTCCTGCACACTCAGGTGAGACTTGAATGAACTTTCCATTCAGTCATTTCACTGTTTTAGGCTTTTAAACTGACACTTTTATTTTGTTTAGTGAAGCCTTTGAAACCGTGCTGTTTCCATTTGCAGTGAACCTACCGATGACCTGAGTCGGGTGCTGAGCAGAATGCATGCCTCCCTGTGGGTGGTGACTGAAACTCAGCAGTGTCCCCTAGTGAGAGGCGTCTATGTGGAAATAGCAGCCTCTCTTAGAAGATTCTGCTCTGAAGCTGTCCTCTCAAAGCTCAGGGAGACTCTCATGCATCAGCTCCAAACACCTCAGCAGGGTTTTCAGGTATATGAGACTGTGGCCCAACCATTTATTGTATAAAAATGGAAAGACATAAAGAAAATAGATTGTTCACTGTAATGCTGCTCGGACCTCTGACCTTAAATCAACTTTGTCTGTAAACAAACAGTATGTACGCCCTTTGCTACGGGAGGTTTAGAGTCCTCTGAAAAATTCCTAAAGTCTCATCATGGTAATTCTTGCCTAAAGTAACCATCTTCTACTGCAAATTAAAATGTTTGCAAACTAGAATGCACCGACATGCAGACCCATGCGTTTTGCAGCACTATAGATTCAAATCCTTGACCTCTGACCTTGTGATCCCGAAACCCTCGTCACCATTCAGGATTCCAAGGTGAACCTGTGCACCAAGTTTGGTGACTCTAGCTTTATTTGTTCTATAGTACTAGGGCCTAGGGAATGCAAACCTTGACCTTTTGATCCAAAATCCATAGTTGTAGGTCAGGATCCCGAGGTGCACCTGTGTACAGAGTTTGGTGACCCTACCTTTACTCTTTCAATGATAATAATAGTTTATTGGTTTATTTGTCAGGGACCATGTACAGAAAAACATTAAACTCAGGGTAAAGATGCTCTGTACCAGATTAGAGCATTCTCACTAATCTCCATCTGTAGTCCCTGATAATAATAATAATGGAATCTACAGTTTGGGGATTATATTTATAGTAATAAATTACACCCCACACTGGGTAAATTATTACAAAAGTTATTTAGTTGAATTTATTGTTTTTGTTTGCAAGCTTATAATCTGGTATAAATGCATTATGAATACAACTGTGATTTTTTTTTTTTTGATAGAGCTAGGTGTTTTCTAGGTGCCTTTTATTAGTTTCTTATGTTTTTGTCTGTAATCTCCACAGATTGGGTTATCATCCTTTTATCAACAAGCCATCCGCTTTCTATGTGCAGACGCACAGTGTTCATGCAAACTCTGGGACAGCTTCTCCACAGCGAACCTTGATGTGAGACTGTCATTGGTTGCATGGGTGCTGAGCGTCCGGGATCTGCAGCATCATGGCGTGAGAGAAACAATCCAGAGGGCGTTGCAGGTAAGATGGGACCTGCTGCCTTGGCTGAGACCACACTCAGAAAACAGCCTCACCTAAAACCAGACTAGCGGCTTTCCTTGTAATGGCCTCCCTTTAATACAATGTGAGGAAATTTGATAGGAAGAGATTATATATAACTCTGTCTGAGGCTGAGCTCTGGCAGGCGGGTGTGTCTGTAATTATATTGTTACTTAAGAGGGAGGGTCTTTAATTTTATCTGCTCAGCTTTAGATAAATTTTCTGGCAAAAAAATGACATATACAGACTATGCAGTGGTTTCATCTGATATGCACAGTGTTTGGTTTTGAAAGTGTTATGAGATGACTGTTGTTTTGAAATGGTGCTCTAAAAATAAAGTTGAATTGTGTAATGTTATTGGTGTTTAATCAGCATGAGAAGCTGTTTTATACCATAAGATGGTAACTTAAGATCTAAGTAAATAAAAAGTGACTGTTTAACCTCAAAGTGTAGGGTCCTTTGTAATTTAATTATAATTCACAGGCACTGCACTGTCAAATCGATACAGTGACTAGAACAGGTTCTATTTTCATTTACTATTTTCAGTTGAACTTGAAGGAGGCACTGTTGAGCCACAGTGTTGAGTACTGCAGCAACTACCTCGGAGCCCTGATCTCAATGATGGCCAGAGATGACTCAACTCTACCCCAACACCTCCTACCTGGGGCCACACTGGAGGAGCCAGTCCAACAGGATTGTCTGGAGTTGTTGCTAAGGGACCTTGAGGACCAGAGAGGTGGGCCAGAGTTCCTGTCCCAGGCTCTTCATGCTGCTGTTCTGCTGCTTTCCCAGTGGCCAGACTCCAGGTTTATGCACTTTTTTATGGCTTTATCTCATCATATACACAGTTTTATCCTGGAGTGTTTTTTTTGTTTTTTTTTTAGGGCTCACACTTCTTTTCATTTGCCTATTAGTCTAAAGATGGCCATGCTCCAGCGCTGGTGTGGTATTTTGGAATGCAATCGGGCTCCAGATGCCCCTGAAGTGCTCAGGATTGCATGTGCTGACTCTCTGTGTGCTGCTGGCGATTCACTAATGAGCCACAGTGCTCTTCCTGCCATTAAGATCAGGTATAAAGGAATTCAGACATGCTGCTGGTAAAATGTACAAATCTAAATAATGCTTAAAAACTGCTGAATCTGTCTGATTTAGGTTGATCAACACAGGCCTCTACTTGCTGCAGGACCAAAGCCAGCAAGTGAGATTGAAAGCAGCCCGTTTTACCGCTATGCTTCAGCATGTAAGAAGTGGAGGAAACCAGGGGAGCATTTACCTTATGCAGGTCAACCTGGCCCTACCACTTTTTCTAGATCTGCTGCTGAAGGAATGCTGGGATGTTCCAGGCACATTGGAGGTACTTATGTGTCACCTGCCTCAGTCTGACCTTCGATCTGTACTGGAAAAGGCCACGGCAGTGGGGTGTGTTACTTTACTGACTCAATATGCTGAGAAAGCATAGCTAAGTCTTGTTTAACACACTTTGTCACTCCATATCTTAGGTGTTCCAGTCTATACGAGCAGGATGAGGCCAATGTGTTTGCAGAGCCCTCGGTCATGTGTGGACATGTGCTGCCCTACCTGCTCCAGATGGCTGAGAAGTACTGTCAATCCTCTGCTCTGGCACAAAGCCTGAATACATGGGCAGAGGAGAACAGTGCACAGGTGCTGGACAGCCTCTCATTCTTCCAAAAGCTCCAGCCAGGTACTGCATAGGACTATCAGTCTGATTATACCATGGATATAACAAGTGTACATTCCCCTGTGAAAATGCCTGGTTTTTGAGATGTTAAAAAAAAATGAGACCACGATAAATAACTTAAAAACTATTCCCACCTTTAATCTAACCTGTACAATTCAATTTAAAAACAAACACCAAACTGTTAGGAGAAAAATATGCAAAATTTTTAAAAAGTACAATAAGCTGGTTTCATAAGTGAGGACACCCAAAAACTAATACTTTGTTGAAGCACATTTTGATTTAATTACAGCATTCAGTCTTTTTGGGTAGGAATCTATCAGCATGCCGCGTCTTGATGGAAATATCTCCCCAAACCTCTTTTCAAAAGAGCTCTAAATCTGTCAAGCTGCAAGGGCATCTCTTGTACACAGCCTTCCTCAGATCACTCCACAGATTTTCAGTTGGATTTATGTCTGGGCTCTGACTCAGAAATTCTAGAACTTTCATTTTCTTTTGGCGACCTGCTTTTTTTTAACATTACATATACCATAGAACACAATGAAGACAGTCATCAAGAAGTGGAGAAAATATAGGACCACAATAAATAAATAAACAAAATTCCAAGCCTGGCTAAACTTTGAAAAAAAAAATCTCTCAAAAGAATGTGGGGAAAAATGTGTTGTGGTGTGGTGAATCCAAGGTCGAACTTTTTGGCCACAATTCCAAAATGTATATATGGCACAAGAACAACACTGTGCGTGATCAAAAGGACCCCATACACATGGTGAAGCATGGTGGTGTCAGCATCATGCTTTGGTGCTGCTTTTTTTCACCTGGAAATGGGGCTTTAGTCAAGGTGGAGGGAATTATAAACAGCTGCACAAATGCATGGTTTTTATTATTCTTTATACCCCCCCAACAGATTTGTTTTTCTTTTTTCCGTTTCTAATTACTTTTTATTTATAATATTTCACAGGTTTTATAAGCACAACAAAAAATGGAACATGAGGTCTAGGGATGAATTTCACAATATAACATAGTTACTAAGCAAATACAAAAGACTCAAATTTTATCCAGCATCACGGGCTAAATAATTGCACCATTTTTCCCCATCTCGCTTCACCCAGTTCTTTTTGCAATCTCAGCGAGTATGTCATTTGTTCCAGGGAGTGTAAGGTTTTTACAATATTGCTAAACAGATTGACAGGTGGGGGATTCTTCTAGAGCCAACACCTGGTGATAGTTTTTTTTGGCCACTGCCAATAGAACCTTCAACAAATATATATCTGTACCACAAAGACCATCAGGAACAGAACCAAGGTAAAGGAGAGTAAAATTACAGTTAACAATGGTTCCTAATATTTTTGAGATGATTAAAGAGATGTCTCTCCAAAAAGGCTGAATCACAGTACAGGTCCAAAATGTGTGTCCATGATCAGCTGATAATTCTCCACATTCTCTCCAGCAGGCTGACAAAGCTCTAGTCAGTTTGGAATTCTGTTTGGGTGTAATAAAAAAAACAAATTAGGTTCTTCCAATAAAAGTGTCTCCCAAGTCCGAGAGCTGGTAGAAGATGACTGGGTCCTCCAAGCAGAAGTCCATACATCCTGTGATACAACCATGTTGAGTTCTGTCTCCCAGCGTTGTTTTAGATTTGTTTCTCAATTGAATTCTACAGGTTTTAGGTCACAATGAAGATGGAAAAAATTTAGAAAGGATTTACTGTGGTCTTATTTTTTTCATTGCAAAAACCTGGCATTTTAACAGTGTGCACTTAATTGGGTTTTGTTGAATTCATAATGTTATAGTTTCTGGTTTTTTTTAGTACAAATATCTATTCTTTTTCTAGCTGAAACATTAACCTCCGTGTGGCTGACCCTCTTGGTGGATCCCAGTTTCCACAACACATTATGTGGCCTCTTTACTAGGGCTGCCTTTCTGCTCCGCCTGCTGAAAACATCCAGGAGTCTACAACATCTCTGCGATCCTTCATACATGCACAAGAGTTTACAGGAAGCTTTCACTCTGCTCTGTCAGAGCGGTGTCCACTTTCCCTCTGCTTTGACAGCTGCTGTGACCGCAGAGTTACAACTCTGATGGCACATTTAGAGCAGAGTCTTTGAGCTGAAGTGTCTTGGGATGAAATTATTTTGAGAATGATTCTGGCAGACACGCAGTCGTGAATGAGTAGCAGTGCAAACTGCTGACGCTGCACTGTGGGAGCGCCGGGGAGGATGTCCAAGTTATGTAAGAGCTCAGTGGCTGTAGTCACTCGGGTCCATCGACGTAGTTGCTGTGCAGAGATGAGACTCTATGGGAAGTGCTCGTCAGCTGTGTACAGAGAAGACAGTGGACTGATACAGCTGCTCCTCAGTTCTACAGTACATTAATAACAGATCTATTTTTATCACAAGCATTTTTTTTTTTTTTACATTTTTCCCCCTTCACAGTAATCCAAATAACCCAAAGCATGTTTTCTCATCATTATTACTCTATGCTGAGTACTGCTTCCCCCTGCTGGTCCAAACTGCATGTTTACAGTGTCTCAGTACCAGCACTACTGGGCTGATGCGGTGATGTAATTTAACTGCATCTGGAGAAACTGGCGGCTCAGTAGCCACCGGGGGAATACAGCTCACAGTTTAGTGTTCCATTAGGGGCCTTCTGCCCAGATAAGTGTCTCTTATCCGACCACATGAAGGCAGACAAACGATTGACCAAATCAGATGGAAAGCTGCTGGTTACCATGCAACAGACCACACACTACAGCAGTCTGACATCACTGGAGAGCCCACCGCTTTTGTTTACGATGGGTGGCTAGTCAAACAGTAACATTAAAGAGAGGTTGTACATGTGGTGATTGGTCATTATAAGCTAGCTACACACACCTGTTTGACAGCAGCCATTTGGACTTAAATTACTCGCATAAATTAATTAGGGCTATCTAAGTCCACTCATATATATTGTGAATAACAAATGAGTTTACCTGCTGTTGGATGCTGAGAAATCCACTTATCTTGCTGTGCTGATTTATAATTCCAATATTGCTGTATATACTTGTGTACATGAAGTGTTGCACTTGTGCACAGCTAGATTATGCAGTGGTTATGAGAACAAGATTGTTGAAATGATTTATAGATTAGGTGGCGGAGTCAAGCGCTGCAGCAGCACAGCAACTCACCCTTGGCCGGCGGACCCTGGGTTCGATCCCAGCCCCCGACCAACAGTGATCTGTGTGGAGTTTGCATGTTCTCCCCGTGTCTGCGTGGGTTTACTCCGGGATTTCTCCAGTTTCCTCCCACATGCCAAAAACATGCAAGTTAGGTTTATTGGCATCAACTGGGGATTCTAAATTGTCCTTAGGTATGAATGTGAGAGTGAATGGTTGTCTGTCTCTCTGTGTTGGCCCTGCGATGGACTGGCGATCTGTCCAGGGTGTACCCTGCCTCTCGCCCAAAGATACTGGGATAGGCTCCAGCCCCCCCCCCCCCCCCCGATCCGAAAAAGGATTAAGCAGAAGAAGATGGATGGATGGATGTAACATGATTCCTTTGATCCACACCTGCTGAGTTAGTACGCAAGTCAAATGGAAGAATGAGGGGATAAATATGTTTTATATATTTAAGACATTTTTTCATGATTTTGTTATCAGCATCTTTGAAAGACTTGTATCACATCTAATGACACCTACCGTTTACACAGTATCACTGTTCTTAGTAAACAAAAACAGATTTTCTGTTTTTATCTCCCAGCGGTCGAAGACCAAAGGGGTCGAAGACCGAAGGGTGATTATATTATGGGTCAGTCTGTCTGCCTGTCTGTCCCACTTTTGTGAAATCAACTGTTCCCACAGTTTTGGTCTGATTGTTTTGAAACTTGGTACCATGGTGTGATACACACTGAGGATGCACATATTGCAATTTGGTTCTGATTGGATGATTTTTGCAGGAATTGTAGCCCCTGACCTATGACCTCCTGTTTCACCTCACTTCATAGACAGTAACTATCTTGTGAAATCAACTCCTCCTGCAGTTTTGTTCTGATTGTTTTGAAACTTGGTACCATGGTTTGAGATACTCTGATGATGTGCACATTGCAATTTATCTCTCATTGGATAACCTTGAGGTCAAAGGTCAGAAGTCAGATTTTTCCCTAAATCTACTAAACACAATAATGACTGAAAGAAATGATGTAGGCTTTTCAAATTGATACAGGAGTTGTATCTAATACACATCTTGGGTGACTTACACCCTCACCTAACTATGGGTTTGGGGTCAAAGTTCAAAGTTAACATTGCAGTTGCACTATGGTAAATGCTTCATTTACTGTTACTACAAAAGGAGTAAAGATAGGGCCACCAAACCTGATCCACAGGTTCACCTTGGGATCGTGACCTCAAACTATGGGTTTGGGGTCAAAAGATCAAAGGTCAAGGTTAACATTCCCTATGCCTTATTACTGTACAGTAAGTAAAGTTAGGGTCACCAAACTTGGTACACAGGTTCACCTTGGGATCCTGACCTCTGACTATGGGTTTGGGGTGAAAAGGTCAAAGGTCAGGTTTAGCATTTCTTTTGCCGTATTACTGTACAACGAGTAAAGCTAGGGCCACTAAACTTGGTACACAGGTTCACCCTGTGACCCTAAAGTGTGACTGTGGTTTTGGGATCGCAAGGTCAAAGGTCAACATCAAAACAGCTTATAAAACATATCTCAACATCAAAGAAAGCTAGGGCCACCAAACCTGGTACACAGGTTTGCTCTGAGACCTCTGATGACGGGTTTGGGGTCAAAAGGTCAAGGTTGATACTCCCTATGACCTCTTACTGTAGAACATGTAAAGCTCTCTAGGGTCACCATACTTGCTACACAGGTTCACGCCGGGATCCTGCCCTACATCTCTGGGTGCTTTGTTGTATATTTGTGGATGATGGGCTTATCATAATTTGATTCAGCCACAGTAATTATATTGAAAAGTTGAAAACTGCTCTGCCAGTAAGTATTGGGATCTTCAAAGAAATTGGAGGTGGGGAATATTGCACTTGCCTCAGAGTTGTTTAATGTAATTCAAGACAAACTGACATGTAACTTTTGCCACAGAGAGTTTTAACAAATGTGTAAGTCTTGCTCTCAGATTTTGAAAATGCCTTTAAATAAGTGTAATTTAATGTAACGTACAAAAATATTTTTTATTCATTGCATCTGCTTCTTAACAAAGTGCAGTTTTATCTTTTCTGTTTCTACTATGAAAGCAAAGTTTGACTGAGTTCAAGGTGAGCATGGTTGTTAGTTTTTCTTCAAGACATAACTTGTATAAACTGAAATATGACTGATTTAATAAAAGTTGTTCCTGTGGCCTGTCGAATGACCTGCTATGGCAACGTGAAACAAGGCTGAGTAGTTGTTGCCACTTATGAGTGAATGGGTGAATGAATGCAGACATGTGCAATGCTTGCACCATGAAAGGGGTTTATTACTTTTATAAGGACCCATTTGATCCCTGCTCTAAACATACTAAAAGTAAAATGTGTTTTAGTCTATATAAAGTTAATATAAAGTTATACACACACACATACATACATATATACACACGTGTGTGTGTGTGTATAATATACTGTATATATACATACACAGACAGTGGGGTAAAAAAGTATTTAGTCAGCTGAAGCGGATGATAAAATAAAGGCAGAGATGGAGTTTTAAGTTGGTTTATTGAATCATACCGCCTTCACAGGAACTCGGCTCCAGCCCATAGTGTGAGCAGGCTGAAGCTGAATTCCTCAGGCTCTCAGAGGAGACACACGGTGTGTGTGTCCAGCAGCAGTTGAAGGAGTCAGTGAATGAGAGAATGAACATGAAAATCAGACAGCTTATATACTCCGCTCAGGCAATACATCAAAGACCTTCACAGCAGTCGATCTGGGCATTTGCATATCAGAGGTACAGACAGGATGCATGAACACAATGCATGGATGACACTTTAACCTCACAGCTGTAAACGCAGCATGCAGAGGAAAAAACCCAGGAGTGCGAGCTGACTGTCTCTGTGTGTTGTGGGGGGGTTGAATTCAACCCGCTACACAGCCACCAATTGTGCAAGTTCTCCCACTTAAAAGATGAGAGAGGTCTCCAATTTTCATCATAGGTATACCTCAACTATGAGAGACAAAATAAGAAAAAGAAAATCCAGAAAATCACATTGAAGGATTTTTAATAAGATAAGATAAGATAAGCCTTTATTAGTCCCACAATGGGGAAATTCCAGGATTGCAACAGCACAGGGATAGCAACACTCAGAGCAACAATCAGAAGGCAAGAAAAAACGAGAGCAGCTAGTATACATATGTACATATTACTATAAATATATATAAATATATATATATATATATATATATATATATATATATATATATATAGACACAGTGCGGAGCATTGTGGTTGGTGGATGTGCAGCAGAAAGTCTAAGCTCTCTCTCCGCAGATGCGGCGGGCCAGCTGGATGTCTTTGGGCATGATGATGACCCTCTTGGCGTGGATGGCGCACAGGTTGGTGTCCTCGAAGAGACCCACCAGGTAGGCCTCGCTGGCCTCCTGCAGAGCCATGACGGCGGAGCTCTGGAAGCGCAGGTCGGTCTTGAAGTCCTGAGCGATCTCCCTCACCAGGCGCTGGAAGGGCAGCTTACGGATGAGCAGCTCCGTGGATTTCTGGTAGCGATGGATCTCTCTCAGAGCCACGGTACCAGGCCTGTAACGGTGAGGCTTCTTCACTCCGCCGGTGGCCGGAGCGCTTTTCCGAGCAGCCTTGGTGGCTAGCTGCTTCTGGGGGCTTTTCCTCCAGTAGATTTACGGGCGGTCTGCTTGGTTCTTGCCATCGCTCTTTATTATTCTGTCTTATATTTCTTGCACGCCGCCTAAACTCCAGCCCGGCACCCGCGTCATTTTCGCTTCAGTTCCCCGGTATGTCGAGTTTCTCCGTTAGCACCGGGTGGCGGTTGAGTGCTAGCTAGCTCTTCCCTGCTGTATCGTCTCCTGCTGTAAACAGAGGCTCCGTCCGCCGACTCGGGAGACCTTTGGGGCCATCTGTGTGTCTATGATATATATAGAGTGAAAGGTGTGCCGGATCAGAAAGTTATCACCGGATCAGAAAGAAGAAGGAAGATAAAAAGACTCAGAATTGAGCCGCTGTTGCAAAAGGCAGCCAACTCGTGTGGCGCCGGAACCGGAATGAATTAATTGGTAAATTCCTCGGTAAAATAAGTATTTGGTCAATAACAAAAGTTCATCTCAATACTTTGTTATATACCCTTTGTTGGCAATGACAGAGGTCAAACGTTTTCTGTAAGTTTTCATACACTGTTGCTGGTATTTTGGCCCATTCCTCCATGCAGATCTCCTCTAGAGCAGTGATGTTTTGGGGCTGTCGCTGGGCAACACGGACTTTCAACTCCCTCCAAAGATTTTCTATGGGGTTGAGATCTGGAGACTGGCTAGGCCACTCCAGGACCTTGAAATGCTTCTTACGAAGCCACTCCTTCGTTGCCCGGGCAGTGTCTTTGGGATCATTGTCATGCTGAAAGACCCAGCCACGTTTCATCTTCAATGCCCTTGCTGGTGGAAGGAGGTTTTCACTCAAAATCTCACAATGCATGGCCCCATTCATTCTTTCCTTTACACAGATCAGTCATCCTGGTCCCTTTGCAGAAAAACAGCCCCAAAGTATGATGTTTCCACCTCCATGTTTCACAGTAGGTATGGTGTTCTTTCTCCTCCAAACACGACAAGTTGAGTTTTTACCAAAAAGTTCTATTTTGGTTTCATCTGACCATATGACATTCTCCCAATCCTCTTCTGGATCATCCAAATGCTCTCTAGCAAACTTCAGATGGGCCTGGACATGTACTGGCTTAAGCAGGGGGACACGTCTGGCACTGCAGGATTTGAGTCCCTAGCGGTGTAGTGTGTTTCTGATGTAGCCTTTGTTACTTTGATCCCAGCTCTCTGCAGGTCATTCACTAGGTGCCCCCATGTGGTTCTGGGATTTTTGCTCACCGTTCTTGTGATCAGTTTGACCCCACGGGGTGAGATCTTGCGTGGAGCCCCAGATGAGGGAGATTATCAGTGGTCTTGTATGTTTTCCATTTTCTAATAATTGCTCCCACAGTTGATTTCTTCACACCAAGCTGCTTACCTATTGCAGATTCAGTCTTCCCAGCCTGGTGCAGGTCTACAATTTTGTTTCTGGTGACTGGTGTCCTTTGGCAGCTCTTTGGTCTTGGCCATAGTGGAGTTTGGAGTCTGACTGTTTGAGGTTGTGGACAGGTGTCTTTTATACTGATAACGAGTTCAAACAGGTGCCATTAATACAGGTAACGAGTGGAGGACAGAGGAGCCTCTTAAAGAAGAAGTTACAGGTCTGTGAGAGCCAGAAATCTTGCTTGTTTGTAGGTGACCAAATACTTATTTTACTGAGGAATTTACCAATTAATTCATTAAAAATCCTTCAATGTGACTTCCGGGAAGATGGCGGAGAGACATAACACTTAAACAAAGAGCTCTCCCTAGCCGGATTAAAAATCATCGGTAAATGGCCAACTCGACATAAACGAATCAATAAACTAAGGGATGAAAACACGAAGGAACCGGGCACAAGGACAAAAACAGGGTAAAATTGAAGAATTCCTCTCCAACAACGCAGGACAAACCGCTGTACGCAAAGCCCAAAAAAACGAGGTGTCTACAGCAGAGAAAATGGAAGACACCAGACTCGACAACATGAACGCTGGCATCGCCAGTTTGGGTGAAGAGTTAAGAGAATTCAAGCGACAGCTACAACAGGATTTAGCGGCTCTTAAGGAGGAACTGAAAAAAGAAATTAAGGAGGAAATCATGGACCTCCGAAGAGAAATGGAGCGTAAATTAACGGAAAACATGGAGGAGCTGCGCTCCCAGCGGGCGTGTATGACAGAAGCGCAGACCCGAATTTCGGAACTAGAAGATTGGAAAAGCGAGGCAAACGAACAACTACAGACCCTGACGACGCAAACGCAGAGGATGCAGGAGAAAATAAACGACTTGGAGAGCAGATCCCGACGAAGCAATATGCGCATCTTTGGAATTCCGGAGGGCATTGAAGGCAACTCGATGACAAAATTCATGGATCAGTTCTTAAAAAAAGAACTGGAAATACCCGGAGAAACGGATCTGCAGATTCAACGGGCGCACAGAGCACCGGCACAGAACCCGAAAACAAACTCTCCACCCAGGTCAGTTGTGGTAAACTTTGTGAAATATGACATAAAGGAAAGAATCCTGACGCAAGCATGGAAAAAAAAGATACGAATCGGCGACAAACAGGTATTTTTTGACCATGACTACCCGACAGAAATCGTGCAGCAGCGGAAGAAATATGCCAATATTAAAAAAACGCTGAAAGAGAAAAAAATTAGATTCCAAACGCCGCTAACGAAAATGAGGATTCATTGGGAGGAAGGCACAAGAACCTACAACACGGCCGAAGAGGCAGCGCGGGATATGATGGAGCGGGGCCTTGAGATGAGCGTGCCGAAGGAGACGGCTGGAGCAGCGGCGGCCCTGAACGCACCACGACAGACGGAGTGGAGGCGAGTGAACGGCGGAAGAAGGGGGAGAGACGTAGAGCAGCGGGCCCAGGACAAACTACAAGGCTTTCAACTGAAAGCCTAGATCATAACAAAGATTAAGAAAGGCACAGAAGAAATGAAGGCCAAGAAGACAAGGTAAAAGAGAAACAGACGGCTAGGAGAGGTTTAAGTGATATTTGTTGGACATTTCTAGACTAATGACTATTTCTTGGATAGTAAATACAGGTCTAGGGAGGGCCCTTCACTCTGTGAAGACAAACCCCCCCACCCACCAACAGGGACCAGTGGGCAGAAGAAAGGCCCAAAGTACGGAGGTCGAGATTTTTTAATGTGTTTTTATATAAATATGTGTTATTTTTGTTGTTAAAGGGGCTAGGAGCACAAGTTAAAAAAATGGAAAAACATGAATATGGGTAAAAATCTTAAGATAATGGCATTAAACGTGAATGGTCTGAACTCACCTGTTAAAAGGGAAAGAATAATAAGAAAATTCAAGAAGGAAAAAGCTGAAATTATATTTATGCAAGAGACACATTTGAGCAAGACAGAACATGTGAAACTAAAGAGATTTGGCTATAAGAACTCCTACTACAGTTCATTTAAGGGAGGAGCAAAAAGGGGGGTTATGATACTAATCTCAAACAAAATACAATTTGAAAGTGAACAGGAAATCCAGGATAAAGAAGGCAGGTATGTAATAATAAAGGGAAGAATAGATGGTATGCAGATTACATTAGTGAACATCTATGCCCCACCAGAAAGTGACAAGGGTTTTTTTCAACATCTGTTTGATCTCATAGCAACACACAGTGAAGGAGTCCTAATTTGTGGAGGAGACTTAAATGCTGTCATGGATCGTGAAGTTGACACAACAAGTGTTAAGAAGACAAAAAAACATGTAACAAAGTTCATAAGAACCTCACTGGCAGAAATGGGTATGGTAGACATATGGAGGGACCTACACCCACTCGAAAAAGACTATACACATTATTCAGCAGTCCATAAAGTACACTCTAGAATAGATTACTTCCTTATGAATGAAGGTGACAGACACAGGGTGAGAAATTGTTGGATTGGAGGGGCAGAAATATCAGATCATAATCCTATATACATGGAAATATATTTGAACAATAGAAAACGACAAACAACATGGAAACTTAACGTAGGACTGTTAAATGATGAGAAAATGAAAGAAAGAATAAAAATAAACATAAACGAATATATCCAAGAGAATGACAATGAAGAAGTGGACCCAACAATACTATGGGACACACTAAAAGCCGTGTTAAGGGGTAAATTAATTGTTGAAACAGGAAAAGCAAATAAGACTAAACTGGAAGCGTATGAACAAAGATGTGAGAGACTGAGGGAACTAGAACGTAAACATCAAAGCACAAATGACCCAAAAATATATCAAGAAATTAAAGAAGAAAAAACAAAGATAAAAGAAACACAAATGGATGAAATTGAAAGGAAAAATAGATATCTAAAGCAAAAATATTATGAAACGGGGCCAAAAGCCACAAAACTGCTGGCAAAACGGTTAAGAAAACAACAAACAATGAATAATGTATACAAGATTAAAGACCCCACCACAAATAAAACCACAGTTAACCCAGAAAACATCGAAGAAATTTTCCATAATTTCTACCAAGAACTATACTCGCAACCTGAAGAAACAAATACTAAAGATATCAAAAAATTTCTAGACACATTGGACTTGCCATCAATAGGAAATCAACAAAATGAAAAACTAACAGCAGAAATAACAACACAAGAGATCAGAGATGTGATTAAGTCACTTAAAAACGGTAAATCACCAGGTAGTGATGGATACCCATCTGAGTTTTATAAACTGTTTATAGAAGAACTCACGCCACAACTCCTAAAGTCATTTAATTGGACGCTGAACAACAACAAAATACCTCCATCATGGAACGAAGCAATCATTTCAGTTATTTTAAAACCAGGGAAAGATAAAGGACAATGCGGAAACTATAGACCAATCTCTTTATTAAATGTAGATTATAAAGACTTCCGGGAAGATGGCGGAGAGACATAACACTTAAACAAAGAGCTCTCCCTAGCCGGATTAAAAATCATCGGTAAATGGCCAACTCGACATAAACGAATCAATAAACTAAGGGATGAAAACACGAAGGAACCGGGCACAAGGACAAAAACAGGGTAAAATTGAAGAATTCCTCTCCAACAACGCAGGAAAAACCGCTGTACGCAAAGCCCAAAAAAACGAGGTGTCTACAGCAGAGAAAATGGAAGACACCAGACTCGACAACATGAACGCTGGCATCGCCAGTTTGGGTGAAGAGTTAAGAGAATTCAAGCGACAGCTACAACAGGATTTAGCGGCTCTTAAGGAGGAACTGAAAAAAGAAATTAAGGAGGAAATCATGAACTTCCGAAGAGAAATGGAGCGTAAATTAACGGAAAACATGGAGGAGCTGCGCTCCCAGCGGGCGTGTATGACAGAAGCGCAGACCCGAATTTCGGAACTAGAAGATTGGAAAAGCGAGGCAAACGAACAACTACAGACCCTGACGACGCAAACGCAGAGGATGCAGGAGAAAATAAACGACTTGGAAAGCAGATCCCGACGAAGCAATATGCGCATCTTTGGAATTCCGGAGGGCATTGAAGGCAACTCGATGACAAAATTCATGGATCAGTTCTTAAAAAAAGAACTGGAAATACCCGGAGAAACGGATCTGCAGATTCAACGGGCGCACAGAACACTGGCACAGAACCCGAAAACAAACTCTCCACCCAGGTCAGTTGTGGTAAACTTTGTGAAATATGACATAAAGGAAAGAATCCTGACGCAAGCATGGAAAAAAAAGATACGAATCGGCGACAAACAGGTATTTTTTGACCATGACTACCCGACAGAAATCGTGCAGCAGCGGAAGAAATATGCCAATATTAAAAAAACGCTGAAAGAGAAAAAAATTAGATTCCAAACGCCGCTAACGAAAATGAGGATTCATTGGGAGGAAGGCACAAGAACCTACAACACGGCCGAAGAGGCAGCGCGGGATATGATGGAGCGGGGCCTTGAGGTGAGCGTGCCGAAGGAGACGGCTGGAGCAGCGGCGGCCCTGAACGCACCACGACAGACGGAGTGGAGACGAGTGAACGGCGGAAGAAGGGGGAGAGACGTAGAGCAGCGGGCCCAGGACAAGCTACAAGGCTTTCAACTGAAAGCCTAGATCATAACAAAGATTAAGAAAGGCACAGAAGAAATGAAGGCCAAGAAGACAAGGTAAAAGAGAAACAGACGGCTAGGAGAGGTTTAAGTGATATTTGTTGGACATTTCTAGACTTATGACTATTACTTTGATAGTAATTAGAAGTCTAGGGAGGGCCCTTCACTCTGTGAAGACAAACCCCCCACCCACCAACAGGGACCAGTGGGCAGAAGAAAGGCCCAAAGTACGGAGGTCGAGTTTTTTTAATGTGTTTTTATATAAATATGTGTTATTTTTGTTGTTAAAGGGGCTAGGAGCACAAGTTAAAAAAATGGAAAAACATGAATATGGGTAAAAATCTTAAGATAATGACACTAAACGTGAATGGTCTGAACTCACCTGTTAAAAGGGAAAGAATAAGAAAATTCAAGAAGGAAAAAGCTGAAATTATATTTATGCAAGAGACACATTTGAGCAAGGCAGAACATGTGAAACTAAAGAGATTTGGCTATAAGAACTCCTACTACAGTTCATTTAAGGGAGGAGCAAAAAGGGGGGTTATGATACTAATCTCAAACAAAATACAATTTGAAAGTGAACAGGAAATCCAGGATAAAGAAGGCAGGTATGTAATAATAAAGGGAAGAATAGATGGTATGCAGATCACATTAGTGAACATCTATGCCCCACCAGAAAGTGACAAGGGTTTTTTTCAACATCTGTTTGATCTCATAGCAACACACAGTGAAGGAGTCCTAATTTGTGGAGGAGACTTAAATGCTGTCATGGATCATGAAGTTGACACAACAAGTGTTAAGAAGACAAAAAAACATGTAACAAAGTTCATAAGAACCTCACTGGCAGAAATGGGTATGGTAGACATATGGAGGGACCTACACCCACTCGAAAAAGACTATACACATTATTCAGCAGCCCATAAAGTACACTCTAGAATAGATTACTTCCTTATGAATGAAGGTGACAGACACAGGGTGAGAAATTGTTGGATTGGAGGGGCAGAAATATCAGATCATAATCCTATATACATGGAAATATATTTAAACAATAGAAAACGACAAACAACATGGAAACTTAACGTAGGACTGTTAAATGATGAGAAAATGAAAGAAAGAATAAAAATAAACATAAACGAATATATCCAAGAGAATGACAATGAAGAAGTGGACCCAACAATACTATGGGACGCACTAAAAGCCGTGTTAAGGGGTAAATTAATTGTTGAAACAGGAAAAGCAAATAAGACTAAACTGGAAGCGTATGAACAAAGATGTGAGAGACTGAGGGAATTAGAACGTAAACATCAAAGCACAAATGATCCAAAAATATATCAAGAAATTAAAGAAGAAAAAACAAAGATAAAAGAAACACAAATGGATGAAATTGAAAGGAAAAATAGATATCTAAAGCAAAAATATTATGAAACGGGGCCAAAAGCCACAAAACTGCTGGCAAAACGGTTAAGAAAACAACAAACAATGAATAATGTATACAAGATTAAAGACCCCACCACAAATAAAACCACAGTTAACCCAGAAAACATCGAAGAAATTTTCCATAATTTCTACCAAGAACTATACTCGCAACCTGAAGAAACAAATACTAAAGATATCAAAAAATTTCTAGACACATTGGACTTGCCATCAATAGGAAATCAACAAAATGAAAAACTAACAGCAGAAATAACAACACAAGAGATCAGAGATGTGATTAAGTCACTTAAAAACAGTAAATCACCAGGTAGTGATGGATACCCTTCTGAGTTTTATAAACTGTTTATAGAAGAACTCATGCCACAACTCCTAAAGTCATTTAATTGGACGCTGAACAACAACAAAATACCTCCAACATGGAACGAAGCAATCATTTCAGTTATTTTAAAACCAGGGAAAGATAAAGAACAATGCGGAAACTATAGACCAATCTCTTTATTAAATGTAGATTATAAAATATACACAACAATTATATGTAAACGAATAAAGACATTCTTGAAGGAATTGATAGAAGGTGATCAAACTGGATTCATAGAGGGACGCCAAACACATGACAATATCAGGAGAACAATACATATAATTAACCAAATACATAAAGAAAAGAAAAGCGCAGTAATAATGAGTTTAGACGCAGAAAAAGCATTTGACAGGGTTAACTGGAAATTCCTATATAGTGTACTGGAGCGCTTTGGATTTAACGAAAAATCAGTACAATGCATAAGGACGCTATATCAAGAACCTGTGGCAAGAATCAAGATAAACGGTAGCTTAACAGACAAAGTAAATATACAAAGATCAACTAGGCAGGGATGCTGCTTATCGCCCACCTTGTTTGCTCTGTTCATAGAACCATTGGCTCAAGCGATACGACAAAATAAGAAATTAAAAGGTGTAACAATAAAGGGGGCGGAACACAAGATTGGGCTATTTGCAGACGATATTATAGTTTACCTTGAACAACCAGATAAATCAATAACGGAAATGATGAACTTGATAGAAAATTTTGGAAAATTATCAGGATACAAGATAAACATAACAAAAACACAAATACTGACATTCCACTATAACCCTCTAAACCAGATAACTGATAAGATCAAACTAAACTGGAACCAAAAAGAAATAAAATACCTTGGAGTGAACATACCTAAAGACCTAAGCAAAATATATAAAGCAAACTATGATAGGTTGGAACAAGAAATAAAAAAAGATATTGATAGATGGTCAATCTTAAATATGGATCTGAATTCAAAAATTGAGACAGTCAAAATCAGCATACAACCTAGATTACTTTACCTCTTCCAGGCTATACCAACAGAGATTCCAGATGCCCAATTCTCAAAGTGGGACAGGATGATATCGAGATTTGTTTGGGGAGGTAAAAAACCAAGAGGGAAATATAAAACCCTCCAATTACCAAAAGAGAAAGGAGGCATGGGCCTACCGAGTCTAAAGGAATATTACTACTCAGCACAAATAAGATATATCATATGTTGGTGCGACGAGGGATATGAGGCAAAATGGAAAGAAATGGAAAAGGAAATTGAGGGACTCCCAGTACAAAGCATAATAGGGGATAAAGATGCATATAAGCAAATCAAACAAATAGACCCAATCACTAAATTTACTTTAGAACTGTGGTATAAAATAGTACAAAAATATAATATAAGGGAAGACATAAAACTATTGAAATGGGTAGCATTTGACAGTCAGTTTGAACCGGCAAAACAAGATGGGGGATACAAAAATCTGGTGAACAAGGGAATCACAGCATGGGGCAATATCGGAAAAAAAGATCTCGGGAGCTTTGTAAATATCAGGAGAAAATTTAAATTAGAAAGATCGGAATTTTTCAGATATCTGCAGATGAGAGATTACTATATGAAGAAGATTAGGCATAACCTCCAAACAGATGTGAACGAGATTATACAACTTATTTTAAGCTCATATGCAGGAAATAAAATAAGAATTATTTCAAAACTATATCAGAAACTTATGACAAACAATCATACAAGTAACTATATAAAGGAGAAATGGGAGAAAGAGCTCAATTTAAACATAACAGAAGAAAGCTGGCAGGAAATATGGAAAACACAACACACATCAACAAATTCAAGGGCATGGAGGGAATTTGGATGGAAAAACCTGATTCGCTTTTTCATTACACCACAGATTCAAGGAAAATATTCAAATACCCAATCTTTATGCTGGAGGGGATGTGGGGCTCAAAATGCAGACCACTCACATATGTTTTGGAAATGCTACAAAATATCATCATTTTGGAAATCTATGCATGTGACAATACAGAGGATATTAGGATATAATATACCAATGAACTGTAACCTGATGTACTTATGTGATCTTAAAAAAGACAGTGTTATACAGGCTGAGGACAGATATCTAGTTAAAATCTTGTTGATTGCATGTAAAAAAACTATCACAAAAAAATGGCGATCAGAAGTTCTTCCTGACCAAGAACAATGGACTGACATTGTTGAGGACATACGTATGATGGAAAAACTAACATATCGACGAAGAATGCAAGAAGGAATATGGGAGAAAAAATGGCGGAAATGGACACACTACAAAGTGCAACAACGAGGCAGAAATTGAAAGAATAACCAAAGACACTGAAAAAACCAGAAGAATTAAGAGATGGAAACTAAAAACTTGATGCTCCAACATTTGTCCCCCCCCCCCTTTTATTTTTTATTTTTTATTTTTATTTTGTTTATTTTTTTTTATTTTTCCCTACCCTAACCCCTTTGTTTTTTAAATGTAGAATGTGATCTGAATGCATTATATATGATGAAAAATGAATAAAAATCTAAGTTACAAAAAAAAAAAAAAATGTAGATTATAAAATATACACAACAATTATATGTAAACGAATAAAGACATTCTTGACGGAATTGATAGAAGATGATCAAACTGGATTCATAGAGGGACGCCAAACACATGAGATCG